>CP136061.1:58155415-58270099 GCA_032622095.1 Siphonodentalium dalli
AAGAAACTTGGCCCACTCATTTCTATTCACTCTATATGTGGCAAAAAACATCTAAAGAACTGTCTGAGATGTGAATTTAAATAAATATGAAAAGACTGGGTCCATACATTATGTTAAATTACTGCCATGGCTCATAATGTAAAAGGTAGGGCAGGTGAGGTCTCCCAAATCTCTGAAATTTCATGTTTTTGGCCCCATAATACAAATTTATCAGTCTCCGAACCCCTGTTTTGATTTTATTTGTTGCATTTCATCATATTGAACTAAGTTTGGCCCCAAATGGCCCAGATAGAGGCCATTCTCAGAAATTAATGACCAAAAATGCATATTTTGGGGTAGGGCAGGTGTCGGCTAAGGCAAAAGAAACTTGGCCCACTCATTTTTATTCACTCTATATGTGGCAAAATACATGTAGAAAACTGTCTGAGATGCGAATTTAAATAAATATCAAAAGACTGGGTCCATACATTATGTTACATCACTGCCATGGCTCATAATGTAAAAGGTAGGGCAGGTGAGGTCTCCCAAATCTCTGAAATTTCATGTTTTTGGCCCCATAATACAAATTTATCAGTCTCCGAACCCCTGTTTTGATTTTATTTGTTACATATCATCATATTGAACTAAGTTTGGCCCCAATTGACCCAGATAGATGCCATTTTCAGAAATTGATGACAAAAAATGCATATTTTGGGGTAGGGCAGGTGTCGGGTAAGGCAAAAGAAACTTGGCCCACTCATTTCTATTTACTCTATATGTGGCAAAAAACATCTAAAGAACTGTCTGAGATGTGAATTTAAATAAATATGAAAAGACTGGGTCCATACATTATGTTAAATTACTGCCATGGCTCATAATGTAAAAGGTAGGGCAGGTGAGGTCTCCCAAATCTCTGAAATTTCATGTTTTTGGCCCCATAATACAAATTTATCAGTCTCCGAACCCCTGTTTTGATTTTATTTGTTGCATATCATCATATTGAACTAAGTTTGGCCCCAAATGGCCCAGATAGAGGCCATTCTCAGAAATTAATGACCAAAAATGCATATTTTGGGGTAGGGCAGGTGTCGGGTAAGGCAAAAGAAACTTGGCCCACTCATTTTTATTCACTCTATATGTGGCAAAATACATGTAGAAAACTGTCTGAGATGCGAATTTAAATAAATATCAAAAGACTGGGTCCATACATTATGTTACATCACTGCCATGGCTCATAATGTAAAAGGTAGGGCAGGTGAGGTCTCCCAAATCTCTGAAATTTCATGTTTTTGGCCCCATAATACAAATTTATCAGTCTCCGAACCCCTGTTTTGATTTTATTTGTTGCATTTCATCATATTGAACTAAGTTTGGCCCCAAATGGCCCCGATAGAGGCCATTCTGAGAAATTAATGACCAAAAATGCATATTTTGGGGTAGGGCAGGTGTCGGCTAAGGCAAAAGAAACTTGGCCCACTCATTTTTATTCACTCTATATGTGGCAAAATACATGTAGAAAACTGTCTGAGATGCGAATTTAAATAAATATCAAAAGACTGGGTCCATACATTATGTTACATCACTGCCATGGCTCATAATGTAAAAGGTAGGGCAGGTCAGGTCTCCCAAATCTCTGAAATTTCATGTTTTTGGCCCCATAATACAAATTTATCAGTCTCCGAACCCCTGTTTTGATTTTATTTGTTGCATTTCATCATATTGAACTAAGTTTGGCCCCAAATGGCCCAGATAGAGGCCATTCTCAGAAATTAATGACCAAAAATGCATATTTTGGGGTAGGGCAGGTGTCGGGTAAGGCAAAAGAAACTTGGCCCACTCATTTTTATTCACTCTATATGTGGCAAAATACATGTAGAAAACTGTCTGAGATGCGAATTTAAATAAATATCAAAAGACTGGGTCCATACATTATGTTACATCACTGCCATGGCTCATAATGTAAAAGGTAGGGCAGGTGAGGTCTCCCAAATCTCTGAAATTTCATGTTTTTGGCCCCATAATACAAATTTATCAGTCTCCGAACCCCTGTTTTGATTTTATTTGTTGCATTTCATCATATTGAACTAAGTTTGGCCCCAAATGGCCCAGATAGAGGCCATTCTCAGAAATTAATGACCAAAAATGCATATTTTGGGGTAGGGCAGGTGTCGGCTAAGGCAAAAGAAACTTGGCCCACTCATTTTTATTCACTCTATATGTGGCAAAAAACATCTAAAGAACTGTCTGAGATGTGAATTTAAATAAATATCTAAAGACTGGGTACATACATTATGTCACATTACTGCCATGGCTCATAATGTAAAAGGTAGGGCAGGTGAGGTCTCCCAAATCTCTGAAATTTCATGTTTTTGGCCCCATAATACAAATTTATCAGTCTCCGAACCCCTGTTTTGATTTTATTTGTTGCATTTCATCATATTGAACTAAGTTTGGCCCCAAATGGCCCAGATAGAGGCCATTCTCAGAAATTAATGACCAAAAATGCATATTTTGGGGTAGGGCAGGTGTCGGCTAAGGCAAAAGAAACTTGGCCCACTCATTTTTATTCACTCTATATGTGGCAAAATACATGTAGAAAACTGTCTGAGATGCGAATTTAAATAAATATCAAAAGACTGGGTCCATACATTATGTTACATCACTGCCATGGCTCATAATGTAAAAGGTAGGGCAGGTGAGGTCTCCCAAATCTCTGAAATTTCATGTTTTTGGCCCCATAATACAAATTTATCAGTCTCCGAACCCCTGTTTTGATTTTATTTGTTGCATTTCATCATATTGAACTAAGTTTGGCCCCAAATGGCCCAGATAGAGGCCATTCTCAGAAATTAATGACCAAAAATGCATATTTTGGGGTAGGGCAGGTGTCGGCTAAGGCAAAAGAAACTTGGCCCACTCATTTTTATTCACTCTATATGTGGCAAAATACATGTAGAAAACTGTCTGAGATGTGAATTTAAATCATAATGTGAAAGGTACAAATTTATCAGTCTCTGAACCGCTGTTTTGATTTTATTTATTGTATCTCATCATATTGAACTAAGTTTGGCCCCAATTGACCCAGATAGAATCCATGTGGCATGCGATAGATGATAAAATATTTGTAATTTATAATTTATTTAATGATGAACTCATAAATATATAACTGTATAATGTTATGGGTCATTCCTTGACAGTGATTGAGACATGGCATAGTTCAATTTCTTCTTTATCTTGAACACATCCTTTCATTGTTCATCTCATTCTGTCTCATCTGGATTATTTTTGGCTCATGCGTGTTGCAAACGTTTCCGTTGAGCCACCAAGATCATGAAGATGTTGCCATATTAGTTCACTTCCTGAAATACATTTATATTTTAATTAGTCTATAATTAGGTTTGGTATGAAATATTTTAAATTAGGATTATTTCCCATGCAGTATGTATCACACCACACACCAGTACATTGACAGGTGTGAGGTAACTTGAAGGCAGAAAAAAAACTTGGTTTCCTTGATACATGTAAAGAACTGTCTGAGATGTGGTTCTAAACTAATATTAAATGACTGGGTCCATAAATTCTTTTATATTATTGCCGTGGTCCTTAATATAAAGGGTACAGCAAGTATGGGCCCCCCAGTAACTGCTACCAGTTTGGATTTTATCCATTGCATCTCTTAAAATTGAAATAAGTTTGGCCACAATTGACAAAGATATAGTCCATTGTGATAAATAAGTGACCAGAAATGCATATTTTGAGGTAGGGCAGTTCTGTGTCTGTGTGTAGTTCGGTGTAGTGGCCTTGATTTGGCTGTTATAGGTTCACCGTTGGACGACGGTAGGACAGTTGTGAAGTAAGGTGGGGAAACTTGGATCCCCTGATTTTAGCCACTCTATATATGCCTGATTATAATAGTAACATCTAATGAACTTTCTTAAATGTGGTTTAAACGAATTTAAAATGAGTGGGTCCATAGATCATTTGATATTATAGAGAATACTTTAATGAATAATAAAAAAGGTAGGGCAGCGCCAGCTGTTATCTCAGTGGTTATTTACTGTCTATTGCTGTTTAGTTAACTCAGTATACTCCATCATACTCATTATAAGAGGCCAGGAATAAGTATCAAATACTCATAGTTCTATAATTAAAAATGCGATTAAATAGGCCTAAGACATATGTGACTAATAATAACACGCCACCGCTTTTAGACTACTAATGTGTACGTATTATATGATCTTATATGCATTGAGAACCCGGCGACGCTATTGGACGCTATTGGACGCATTGTGTAGTATACTGACGTCTATACCGGATGTTTACAATTTGACATAGGGCAGACGGGTCTGTTGCTCCCGCAGGGAGCATACCGTCCCTCGCTTGTATTGCTTTCATGTTTTGATTGATATTTTTCAATAAATGCGAATAAGCTGACATGGATGAAGACGAAAATACGTGGGGACAACTAGTTTCCATTACGGACAACACAAGTGAACCATTTTCATTAATTGAATCGAAGTTTTCAATTGGCAGAGTGAAGTCTTGTAACTTATCCATTTCCGGAAATAAACTGGTGTCAAGTTGTCACTGTTACATTGAGAAAGATGACATTGAGAAAGTCTGGTTGTATGATAGCAGTACAAATGGAACATTGCTTAACTTAACCCAAAAATTATCAAAAGGAGAATGTCGGGAGTTGCATCATGGCGATGAGTTTTATATCGTCTACAAGAAAAATGATGAAACAGAGAATATTGGCTATATGTATCAAGATATGAAAGAGTTGAGAAAAGAAGATTCGGACGAATCAGAGGATAATGAAACCCAAGAATATGAAGAAACAATGGCAGCGACACTGGAATTAGATGGGTTGAATGAAGTCATCGAAAGATCTCCAATTTTGTCATCGGGGAAAAGAAAGCATTCAGAAAGCGACCATGAAGAAGATGAGAGGAAAATTAAACAACCTTGTCAGAAAGAATCATTGGTGAATGCCACGTCAGTTATTGGATTAGGAAGTACTCGAAAGGAGAGCTTTGAAGCTACAAAAAGTGCTGAGAAATATCATCCTGAAGAAGATGTGAAAGATGAGAAAAATAAGTCAAATGCATCAAATTTACAAGAGAAGGAAAACTCTGTGAAAACCACAAAACCTTCTGAAGATTCTGAAACATGTGGAGATAAAAATACTGGTATCTGTGCAGAAGATGTCCCAAAAACTGATGTCCGTTCATCTTCTAAGGCCGAGCCTAGCGCTTCTGACCAAGATGATGTGATTGCAGAGACATTAGTGTGCATCATATGTCAAGAGATCTTCCATGACTGTGTGAGCTTACAGCCTTGCATGCATTCGTTCTGTGCTGGATGTTACTCTGACTGGATGCAGAAATCAGACCTCTGCCCATCATGTAGAGGCAAGGTGGAGAGAATAAATAAGAATCATTTAGTTAATTCATTAATAGAAGCATATATGAAGGAACATCCAGAGAAGAAGAGACCTGATGAGGATATTAAAGAGCTTGAAGCAAAGAATAAGATAACCAGGGATATGCTTTATCCGAAGAGGAATGATGAAGATTCCTCCGATTATAGTGATAGTGAAGATCCAGATGGAGATACAGGTACTGGAACAGATACTGGAAGAGGCACTGGTCTTTTTGGAGGATTTAGACAGTTTATTGGGCGACTACCAACTAGACCATTGGTTGGTCTCTTGCCCCCACCTCCTGTATTCACACCTCCTACATTATTTGGCCTTGGGACTCCTGTGTTTGGTGGTCAACCTGCCAAAACAACATGTCGCCAGTGTCCAGATTATAAGGAGCCAGATGTCCCAATTATTACTGCTCCTGTAGTCCCAGTGGCCCCAGCAGTTGGAGTGATCAATGATGAAAAGCCAGGTCCAAGTGGTGTGACTACAAACGATGTGAAAACTGAAGAGAAAGGCCAAGACGAAGGTGCTGGGAGTGATGAACCAGGGCCGAGCGGTCTTAACATTAATGTTCAAAAGAAGGATGAGAAAATTATGCCTGATCCGCCAAAATTTGTCTGTGGTGCAGGACAAAACCATGTGTTATGTACTTGTTGTTTGCATCCAATGCCCGATCGACGAGTAGTTGCATTTAACGATCCTGATATTCCAGCCCAAGCCTGTAAGATATGCTACAGAGTTTATTGTCATAATTACTGGGGTTGTCGTAAAGTCGACTGCAATGGCTGTCTTGCAAAATTCAAAGACATGAATTTTGGTAAGAAGTGCCTTATAACATTAATTCTTGATAATACACACGAGTCAGACATTCTAAAGAATTATCTTGATACAAAGAACATTTCTGTGAAGGATATGCTGGATCATTGCATGATGAAACTCGAAAGAGGTGAATTCAGTTGTGCAGATCAATCTAGATTTACCATCACACCACAGACTGCATTATGTTATCCTTGTGCTCTCAGGAACTTTAAAGATCTAGCTTATAATTATCGTCAAAACATTCCAAAAGGCGAGCTACCAGCTGCTGTTACATCGAGACCTGACTGTTACTGGGGTAAAAACTGCCGCACTCAGCGGAATAAGCCACATCATGCAACACACTTTAGCCATGTATGTGATCAAACACGAACAATGATATAGAATTTTGGTATTAATGTCAAAATTCAAATTGCTAGTACTAAAATTAGCTCAGTTTGCTCATTTCATACCCAATGTTTCAAATTTAGATATATCAGAAGGATAGAGACACTCTCATTTCTTATAGAAATGGCTTCGTTTTGATCTGAATGGCACTCAAATAGATCAAGCTTGAAAATTAGTTTTGATTTTAGTCAATGTTGAGGTTAATACGCACACCCTCATCTACATGTAGCTCAACGCAAATATTTGTTTACTTACTTTTTTCCTTGAACAAAACCAAAATCATCATAGAAACCCTTTGATATCAGTGAAACGTACATCTACATTTATTAGATCATGGATCTACATTTATTAGATCATGGATCTACATTTATTAGATCATGGATCTACATTTACTAGATCATGCCATGAATCTCTACTCTGGCTAACAGGCATTAGTCAGAGTTGAGATTCATGGCATGATCTATACATTTACTAGCTATATTAAATTATAATGTTCAATTCACAGATGATGGTGACTGAGAAATCAGAGAAAAGGACTATAATTAATCAATTATATTTAGCTGAACAAGAAATTAGAATTTGATCTTTGCAGAGATTTTACATTGGGTGGGTAGAATATGGGCGGAGAATTTTATTTTTTTTATTATGGCCTAATTATTTTGATTTAGTAATGATGGCCTACAGTCATAACCAGTGACCTCTAAAAACTATGATAGAATAGAAATAAATTGAATTTAGGAGATAAACATACTCTGTTGAGGGATTGGAGCATGAAAACAGTATGGGAATGAGCCAGCGAGTTCACAAACTGTTTTCATCAGTGCTCATGCTTATCAAAACAATGATGAATAGCTGCGCCAATAGTGTACTTTCCTAATCAAGCCGAGTGTCGATACTTTAATTCTTTCAAAATAAAGCAATATGAAGCCTGAGTTTAGTGTGCCTATGGTTTGCAGAATGAGGTCCCCAGAAGGTGAATTTAGTGACACTATCCCACATAGCGGGCTACCATCACTAAACTTACCCTCTGGTGACCTTATTCTGCTTAGGACTAATATTCTCTGGAAAGTTTCTTTATTATCAAATTTCTATAAAAACTTCTTCACATAGATTCTATTTCTTTTTTAGTTTAGTTTCTCTATATTCCCGAACTGGCAGACGACACATTGCATAATCAAGGTTCCCAATGGTTGTGCATCACAATATTCACCATTTAGGAACTTCAATCTGAGTCTGTCTCCCACAGCAGATGTGGCCATGCAGAATGAGGTCCCAAGAGGGTGAATTTGGTTATGCTAGCCCATTGGGGGATAGCATCGCTAAATTTACGCTCTGTGAACCTCATTCTGCAAATGACAGGCACACTAAACTCAGCCTTGGACAATATAGGTGAATCGGTGCTCATTTATTTTCCGGCCAGAATGAACCTTGTCTTTCATGCTTGATTCCTCGAAACAGGGTACAATGAGCATTTGTAAAATACCATCAATTATTCATTGTTGAGTTTTAATATTTGTTTAGGGAATTTATGTTCATACTATTAAAAGTTTGTTAGCTTTCACAAGAAACAAGTTCTCTCCCTTCCCTCTGGTAAATGGGTTTATCACATCTGATCACATCGTTATTATTTAAGAAATGACTTGCAGATCGATTGGGTCATTGGATTTTGAACAGCGGAGCATTAAACGAAGTGTGTGAATCCTGAATTACTCTAATTAATTACTCTTAATTACTCAAATTCCAATGACCCCAATTGATCTAAAAGTCATTCCTTATATAGAGGATCTACAACGAGTCCCCAGTTTATAGCAGAATTTACAAAACGAGTGAACCTAATTTACTGGACGAGTTTTGTAAATTCCACTATAAACTGGGGACGAATTGTAGATTCTATTTATTACATGATCCAAAACCTCGACAAGACATACCTTAAATAGGACGCGAAGATAACATCAGCTTCTATAAGGCATGCGATGACGTTTCACTTAACTATGCGTTGTTTGTCCGGTAAAGAAATAGTCCCAGATAAATAAAGACTCTTTGGCGTATTACTCTTCATTCATTAGTTTGTTGGAAAAATATTGGAAGCCATAGTATTTTGAGACATAGCGTACGGAAAGTAAACAGACAACAAACTGGTCAAAGGTCACCTGGCACTATTTCCTGTTGCTAAACAAATATTTAAAGGTACTCAATCCGATCAGAGAGTCCTATATTACTATTTCTTTGGCTTTGGGGGGTAACAAATATTTGATTCGAGTCGAGGAACCACCCACCAAAGCTCAGAGTGATTAGATATCAATTTTTGAAGTGTGTTAATTATTGGTGATCTGTCCCACAAGTTGGCAGAACCACGTGATCAAAACAGACAAATTGCGGGTGTAAGATGGATAACTCTAAAATCAAGTGGTTATTATTGTTAATAGTAAGCACTTGATTTTAGAGTTATCCATCTTACACCCGCAATTTGTCCGTTTTGATAACGTGGTTCTGCCAACTTGTGGGACAGATCACCAATAATTAACAAACTTCAAAAAATTTATATCTAATCACTCTGAGCTTTGATGGGTGGGATCCTCGACTTGAATCAAATATTTTTTACCCCGAAAGCCAAAGAAATAGTAATATAGGACCCTCTGATCGGATTGAGTACCTTTAATATTATAGAATGGGTTTATTGAATGGAATAAGGGTAGGATCATGTAATAAAATCATATACCAGTACATTTTAACCCTTTCATGACAGGAGCTATGCTGGTGCAGCATTAACCCTTTGGAGAGTATTTGTAACGTCATATACATGACGTCATGAGTAAATTTAACATCAACGTCATAGCAATAATTATTAACAAGTTTGGATCAAAAGGGTCCAATAATTTGTTTTAATATGTGTGCATTTTCTGTAAATGTGTGTTATCATAATCGATTGCACTTAAACATTTGGGACATTATATTAATCAAAATAACTGCTATACAAATCATTTATAAATCAGATGATTTATTGAAGTTATGTCTACATAAATTGACACTTCCTGAAATGACATATATGTCGTTCCACTCGCGAACCGTACATCGACATATGTGTCGTTCTACTCGCCAAAGGGTTAAAGATCCTGTGCCGCTGCATTCTCATATATGCGAGTCTCCCTATAAGAGAATGCATTGGCTTACACAGTCAATGTAAATATTGTTAGGCCAACATTCTCTTATATGGTATATGCAAGGCTCCCAATGGGAGACTAAATATATACGAGTATGCATTGGCACATGGTTTTTGCAAAATTTCAGGAAGCTCAAGTCATGGAAGGGTTAATAGAATATTAATGATTTGATCAACTTTTCAAAACTACCAAAACAATTGTAAGTAACATATTGTTCAAATTCCAACCACAGGTCCCTGGCACAATAGACCCCAAACACCCAAAGACATATCTTATATATATGTCTTTGGGTGTTTGGGGTCTATTGTGCCAGGGACCTGTGATTCCAACAGTCTCCCAATAACAAGATGCCGCTAGCGGGTGCACACGATCAGCTTGAAGTGACGTAGGCTTTTCGTTCATCAGTCAATAACTGAAGTATCGACTTCAGTTATTGGTTTATGAACATTGGAAACATTCATGTTAACCTTATGACAATATGTACCGATTCCTACGGGAGTTAATTGTGCGAATGTAGAGGGTGTGTGATTATATAATTATATTCGGCAATTAAGTGTACATCTATAACCTGTCGCCACATCCAGAGGTGATAGGAAGACAGTCAGTCATGACTATATCACCCCTAACAATATACATGCATATTCTATTTGTATTTGTGTGTATATTGTAAATAAAAGTTATCCTATCCTTATACACCAATAAAATAATAATCACACATTGTAAGTACCAGTCCTTGAAATAGACATTTTTCTTCTACGGCATTGCTCTAGAATTGGCTATATTGGCTTCTACGGTTGTTTCTACGGCATCTCCTTTTGCCATAGCTAATTTCGAGGGCTGAAACATTGAAACAGAGACCCAAATTACAGAGAAGTGACATTGTATGTACAGTAATGCCCTAAATAATCGACTCCTTAACCACAGCAGAATTAAGGGTAACTTTTCAGGATTTAGTCGGAAATATGGCTTGTTGCCATTCATCGGAAAGCTCTCTGAGAGCTTTCCGATGAATGGCAACAAGCCCTATTTCAGATGAATGGCAACAAGCCATATTTCCAACTAAATCCTGAAAAATTACCCATAATTCTGCTGTGGTTAAGGAGTCGATTATTTAGGGCATTACTGTATGAAGAGAAGAACAATTGGGTAGATTACCAAAATAATAACGTTGGTTGACTGCAACCACCAAGATTGGACTTATTTCCTTTTAATAGTATGTGGCTAAACATTAACCCTTTCTATACTAAATACTCATTGATGAGTAGTTATCCTTTAGGAAATGTTCAGATAATAAGTTCAAAGATCATTTGTTGAACTTATTATCTGAACATTTCCCACGAATTAAAGGCACAGATGGCCTTCGCAGTGGGTATGCTGATAAAATAGTCACACCCATTAAAACTGCCATAAACAGAAAGAATATTATTGCCAATTTCCTACTCTCACCTGCTGAATAATAGTGCAGGCCGAATTATAGTGCAGTGCAGTATTTTCGGCTGAAATTAGTAACAGTGCCAACAATTTCACTATGTCTCATTGCCTAATAATAGTGCAGGGTTGTATTTTTGACTGAAATTAAATAATCATGCATGAACTATTATTCGGCAGGTGAGAGTATGCATTGTTGTGAAAAATGTTTGGCTTTTGTTTACATAACACAGCATATGAAGTTAGAACTTGACAATAACATACTTTTTTTAACGCGATATTTATGATTGGTATAAACTGTCCGGTTTATAAACCAGTCTCTTATGGTGAATATGACTGTGGGTGAACAGTCAATGGGTCATTTGTATTGGTTTGGGTGCTCATAGAATATAGAATGTGTGCCTTTATTTTCCACCCGATTGATATTTCTTAAATTATGTGTCATAATATTAATAAACAAGTCACAATTGTAAAACGAAATTCCAGACATATCTTCAGAAATTCCATTTTGACAATATCTTAATAGATATGGCTCATTCAAACATAAAAATTATGACTACGTAATTTGGAAGGAGATATAGGGCCCGTTTTATACATCGCACCAAACACGGGTCATGCTATCTTTGCTTGGCTCGACATTAGTGTGTCATTGGCACGAGTTACGTGGCATGTGCCATAATCATTTATTTTTAACAATTTTAGCATTCCTGCAGTCTGAGTAAACTCATACCTAAATATTCATTACAACATTTCAAATATAGAGTCGACGTTCACCCAGACTGGCATTTCTGATACAAAATGCTGTCTGTAATGATGCTAAAAACTTCAAATTCTGCATGCTCTCCGCCAAAGGGGTTCTAAATATGGAGTGATTTTCCCTGAATCATCATAGCGCAAGCCATGTCTAGCACATCACATAAAACAGCGTCGTGCCACAGATGTGTAGCACATCGGGTCGAGTCTGAGATATTCTGATGAGCCAGATGGTTTTATATGTCATGGTCCAGTTGCACTATCTTGGACTTTGTCATTTTCAAACTGATTAGGCTGGTGCGACCCGTGTCTGGCTCAACATATAAAATAGGCCTAACATAGGTTGATAAATACACGAAATATTGATATATAGGCTTCATATTCTCTGAAAATTACTTGCCAATGTTTCAGCTGTTTTCAACTCTTCAAACAGAAGTGAAAAAACGCTCTTTATTTCTACCATATCAGGAATAGACTTACAAGGAACGTTCTTTTTTGTTACATGCCAAAAGAAAGTTCGGTACCTGAACATTATGAATTTGATCCATTGAATTAGTCTTTCTGTGGCATAAAGAGTACGTATAAGAATATTAGCATATTTATCGACCCATGTTGGTCCCTCAGTCCTTCCCATGCATGAGGAAAATATTATTTTTTTACGGTATTTGCTCGCGTAATTCAGAATACGGGTGTAATAATGCACCCATAATAATAAGTTGGGTTTTTCCCAAACTAAATGTCATAGTGGGATAGACCTATGTCCAGTTACACTTTCATATGTGCATAATTGAACTGAGATGGTAAAGAATCTAAATAAACGATAAAATATTTCAATATTGAATAAATGATTACAGTCTCCAAACGTATTTTGACAGGAGAGACAAGTGCGAATTTTAGCACCTGTGAATTGAAAATTGCGAGTGCGTACGGGTGCGAGAGCAATTGCTCCCGTCTCCTGGGAAGGACTGGTCCCTGAATCCGGACCGCGATGTAACAATTGCAAGCATAATTTGGAAAATACAATTCAATTTGCTAAAAAAAATCCCGAATTTTGAGCTTTCAAAACATTTGGGGTGGGGGGGGGGGGGGCTGCAGCCCTCCCAGCTCCCTGACCCATATGGCTATGAGGCCTTAATCAGATAGTCTTATAGAATTAGTGTACATTACATAATGAGTGTACAGTACCCAGTACCTCTGCAGCGGAAAAATCTAATGAACATCATTACTAGACATTTCCTCACAATTCTTCCTGATAATAAAGACACAATTCTATTTGGAAGTATATTTAATCTATACCCACAGATTACAATAATCATATTACAATTGCCATTAATTTATATGTCACATTGACATTTAATCAACATTATCAGTAACTATTTTGTGACCACCCTTGGAACCACCAATATATCTAAAGCCCCTATCCTAAATATCCATGTCAGTTTTCCCCAACATGCATGTGAAAACTATTTGTGACGGAAGACAAATGAAGTTTAACAACTTGGGGAGAGGCATGTAGTCTTTGGTGAAGTCAGGAACATTACTGACCATGAACATACCACATGTCCCCAGCAGAAAAATTTACCCCACCCACATATATGGTACATAATGTTGATGTACGGTTCATCCATCCATTGTGCTTCTGTACAATAGACAATAGACACATGCTATCCACTGCGATAACTCTAAGTATTTTTTATTGGATACTGTTCTTATTTTTTGTGCAGGTTTATAATGATACACCCCACACCTATATAGTTTCTGGTATCATTTGGTTGATTGTTTTAGAGAATATCAACACTTTCCTTCATCTGAGCATGGCTGTTTTTTTACATTTCTGCTGATTACAGACCGAGGCTTGTCGCGGCGTGACAGGGTGGGTGTGGAAGGGGTGACCCTTTAAACTTTTAAAATTATATTGCACAGAGAGTGATTCTAGAACTACCAAATGAGCCTTTTGTCAGCATTCTAGTAGGAAAAACTAATGGCATTTCAGCTTTCAATCTTCGGAAAATAGTTTTTCACAAACAAGATATAATATTTTTTTACCCAAAATATGTATCTCCTATAATAAATATCTTCGACACTGAAACTAATGGTTATATATTCTTGTTTGCAAGATTCTAAAAGAAGTCGTTTTAAAAATCGGTACGCAATACCTCGAGTACGCGCACTTGTCAAATGCCAATTAATGGCGATTATATCTTTGGACCAATCATGCGAGTCATTTCACTATAACAGCGATTGAAAGACAAGACCTCATTCATTTTAATTTCTTCCTCCTGTGTGTTTGATGCGTTTGACCGAGTGCGCGGGGCGGGAATGTTGATCCCAACTGGGAGGGCCCTTGCTGTGTTCAGTGTCCAAGATATTCATTATAGGAGATACAAATGTACATATTTTGGGTAAAAAAATATTATATCTCCGTCAAATATATCTTGGACACTGAAACTAATGGTTATAATTAGAATTCTTGAAGAGGAGGAGGCCACGAGGCAGATAATCCAACTATGTCCATGAAACCCACCTGCTGAAGCAGAAAAGACCTGCATCCTGTACCAAAAAGATTTCTTGGTAGACATGTGCCAAAAAATAGATCATTGTGTTCCATATGTAATAGTTCAGATAAACTCAAAAACAACTGAGCCTCCTAAAAGGAAACACCACGTACTTCATGTGCCCTACTAGTAATGATCACAGGGTGAAGGTGTCCAGGATAAACATTGGTCATAGGCAAGGGGGATAACTCATTCATTCATGTACCTAATAGGATAAAGGAACCTACCCCCCCCCCCCCCCCCCCCCTCCTTAGAGGATGAAGCAGCACTAGCACGACATCCAGAGATGCTGACTGGCCCACAATACATGCAAAAGGGGCACCGAGGGGAAAACACGGTTATGACACCCCCAACCCCCCCCCCCCCCCCCCCCCGCCAGAAAAGCTGAATCAATACTCAGAATGGATCTTACAAAATGAGGCAATGCTCAGTGCGGTATGACTGACTTGACAGTATTTTGAGCCCGACCGAGAGACCCAGGGGAGATATGAGAAACCGTTGGTCCCAGACCAATGGGGGGACCAGGGATACACCAGGAAAACATGACTGAGTTGAGCACTGGAAATCATGTCCCTGAAAAGAAAAAACATACACATAAGGGAGGGGACCAAGATGGAAAGATTGCCTGCCTCTGGTACACCAAGCCAAGGAACTGGAAAAGTGTACGGGCAACTAAGGAGATGAACTAATACCGCGAATGGAACACTGTCTGATCATACGGCCAATCTGTGATGCAATGAACCGGCCTGCATGGTTTCAAAATAAATGTGGAACTTAGTTTAATATCGTTCGTCAGGTGGTGGTAGAGGGAACCCATACCGTAGGTTAGCAGAAAGTTACAAAAACTGTGATAACCCGCCAACTGGTATGCTCAAGCACCGATGGGCATGTGGCAATAAGGCATGACCACCAACAGATTCCGAGCCTGCAGCGCAGGCTGTACCGAGTGGACAGAGGAAAATTCATTGTTTCCTGTCTCTGCGAAGGTTGTGGAAGCCGCGACTACAAATAGAGGAGGCATGACCACCAACAGACTTCGAGCCTGCAGCGCAGGCTGTACCGAGTTGGCAGAGGAAAATCAATTGTTGACCATCTCTGCGAAGGTTGTGGAAGCCGCGACTACAAATAGAGGAGGCATGACCACCAACAGACTTCGAGCCTGCAGCGCAGGCTGTACCGAGTTGGCAGAGGAAAATCAATTGTTGACCATCTCTGCGAAGGTTGTGGAAGCCGCGACTACAAATAGAGGAGGCATGACCACCAACAGACTTCGAGCCTGCAGCGCAGGCTGTACCGAGTTGGCAGAGGAAAATCAATTGTTGACCATCTCTGCGAAGGTTGTGGAAGCCGCGACTACAAATAGAGGAGGCATGACCACGAACAGACCCTGAGCCTGCCGCGCAGGCTGTATCGAGTTGGCAGAGGAAAAATCGTCACACGTTGGTTTTTGTTCTTGATATGTGGGCCCCATCCAGTCTTTCGGTTGTGGAAGACAGGCGTACTTCTCTGCGGATGGCTCGGGAGGCCGCGACCAATAAGGAGGAGGCATGTCCCGCAACCGACTCCAGCGGAGGCTCCATGTGAATGGAGGAAGCAAGAGAATGGCGCTGGTTTGTTCTTTCTTTTTTCTGTGCTGTTAGTATCGTGCTGGTAATGCATGCAAAATTGTGCGCAATTGTTATCCTAAGACCGAAGGACTGACACATCCGAAATGACCCTCAGGGAAGGCACTCTTGGATGGGCATGGCGAACTCGGACACGCATCAAACGCTGCCAAATCCAGGAGATGTTGCGACAGCACGTCCTCGTCTCTGAACAGCACCGTCCGTCCAGGAGATGGGGGGAAAGGGGCAAGTATCCCGACCAGGTCACCTGGTTTTGATGAGGCAAAAAGTTCCAGAGCCTCGGAAAGGAAACTAAGTCTAAGTTCTGGCCTAGGAGCCCAAAATAGGCCAGAAACTGTACAAAGCAAGGCCACACTGGTGGAGGAAAGAACACAGGTGAATAATAGGGATACATACCCACCCCAAAACCGGGAGGGACGGATGCCGGAAAAGACGTTGACGAATGGAGGACAGGTCAGAACCCGTGCGGTCAAATCCCCTGGAGTGGAAGCAGTGGCAGTTGACACATTGAACTGCGTAGGCAGGCAATGTGCCGAGGGCACCGGGATTGCGAGCTAAACGGACCACTGATGTGGTAGCTGTAGCAAGTGGCCGGCTGGTGCAGCGATGTTGCGAACCCGGCGGAACCGGAGGCAGGACCAAGGGCAGCTGCACTTGGACCACCATCGCTGCCCTTCTCTGCGGGGGCTATGGATGCCGCGACCCTGAGGGAGGAGGCATGTCCACCAACCAACTCCAGCGGAGTCTCCAAGTTAATGGAGGATGCAAGAGAAGGTGCCACGTCAGCAGAGGTGCCACGATCATTGAACTTGATAATCGATAGTCAATACTAGATCAGAATCGATGAAGCGTATCTAATAGCAAGGACAGAGGAAGTAGTGCATAATATTCACATGTGCATAAATTTAATCGGAAACAACCGAGACAGTCCTTCCCATGACAAAAATTACAGTTTCGTTGATAAGAAGGGTGTAATTACACCGGTAATATAATTGTAAGTTGGGGTTATCTCAAATCAAAGGTCATTGTGTGATATACCCAAGTCCACTGTCACATGCCCATAAATTAACGGAGATGGGAAATGTGCTAAATATATCTTCACATATTTTAATATTGATTGTGACCAGGTGGACAAGTGCAAATGGTGAACACCCGTGAATAGAAAATTGCGAGTGCATACGGGTGCGAGAGCAATCGTTCCTGTCTCATGGGAAGGAAAGCCGGTAATTAGTAATGAGCACAATGCGTTACAAATATCTTGTCCGGTACTTTTCGACATCCGAAATAAAGAACTCAGAGTGATCGCCGCCGAAAGTGGTAATTGAATATTGGCTGTATCAACGTTTCATCGATTATACGATCAATCGTGGCACCCCTACCAGTCGGAAGGAAAAAAACATTACGAAGTTTTCATCGTAAAAGCATTGAGACGTATGTTCAATGTAGAGAGAAGAGGCAAGCCACGCCACACTGTGGCTATTTTATCTAGCATCCGTGAGGAAAATTATTGTGAAATATTGTAATGTAAAATATTGTAAATTATTACTTCTAATACATTTGGATAGGATTTTGTCAGGGACCAAACTCCAAACTGGAGCTTAGTGGAGACGACAACACAATATTGCATCCGGTGTAGTGTTAAAAAATCCTGACGAGAACCCAAATGACTCTAAAGAGCATCGGTTTTTTTCTATTGAGTATTGTTTTATGCAAACAAAAACGATATTTGTTCGAAGTGATTCTCGTAAATAAAACAAAATTGAAATATTTGTTAATGAAAATATCCACCCACGGACTACTGTCATTAATAAGACAGTATTGTAGAATAAAAGATTGTTGAACAATTGTAAAACTAAATTGTGAAAATTGGAAAACACGTGCGTAGTGCACAAAATTAGGCAACTGCGTGTTGTCGTTCGCAATGGCATAAAGAGAAAAGTTCATGAGAAATGAACAGATGAAAAATGCGACTTATCTTGCGTCTAGAAGAATTTAAAATGAATGAGGTCTTGTCTTTCAATCGCTGTTATAGTGAGAGGACTCGCATGATTGATCCAAAGATATAATCGCCATTAATTGGCATTTGACAAGTGCGCGTACTCGAGGTATTGCGTACCGATTTTTAAAACGACTTCTTCTAGAATCTTGCAAACAAGAATATATAACCATTAGTTTCAGTGTCGAAGATATATTTGACGGAGATATTGCTAATACTACTAGATTACTCCACTTACATTTCGTTGTATTCCTGACCAGTGAGGATTTGACATTCATGTAAAGGAAGGGAAATCTTATCTGTTTATCTAGGTGAATTTCTCAGTTGCTAGATGAGGTAGGCGGTCTCTTCGTGCAGTGGAGTGATTGTGAAATAAACATAACAGCACAAGAGTCACATTGAATTTTACTGAAGGACATTTGTACTGTGTACATGTAGGCCCATAACTATTTATCGGGTTTGTTCGACAGTAGTAATTATTTTGAGAAGTTTTCAATTAAAAAATGATTTTAAATTGAATTATAAGTCTAGTTTATATGTCGCATTAGGTTTTCAACATATTTTCAGTGAAAAGTGATGTTAACACCTTTATGATCGGTGCAGCATTTAAGATCCTGTGCCAGTGCATTCTCTTATTTATGTGAGTCTCCCATAGGGAGCCTCACATATATAAGCGAATGCACTGGCTTACATATCAAGGTAAATATTGTTTGGCCAATGTATGCTCTTATATATTGCATATATAAGAGAATGCATTACCAGTAGCACAGGGTTTTCAAAAAATTTCAGGAAGCTCCAGTCATGAAAGGTTTAAATAAGATTTTGTGTGTTGGTGTATTTGGAGGACTGGGACCTTTCATACATCTTTAAATTCTGTCTTACTAAGTTATGAAATGTATTAACCTTGGGCAACTGACCATTTAGTGAACTTGATTTTGTGTAATACACATGGTGTATATAATTATTATGAAATGATTGCAGCTTGCTGATCTCCCTCTGATTCATTAACTTATTCTCTCAGTAGAAGCTCCTTCACATAGTTATGATGTATACATTTGCAGTAGAAGCTACTTCACACATATGTGATGTGTACTGTTGTGTCGGATTAGGATATTTGTCAACATGATAATGAGCTGGCCTCCACCCTCCAAATGAGGGATGAATTTCATCAAGCACTGTCAGCATAGAATCAGTATACATGTAGGGATAGACGTAGCACACATCTTAAATGAACCAGATCACTAGCAGTGAGTAAATCATGGTGCGGCAGTTTTGCGAGTCCGTATTTTCCTAGTGATTGTTGGTTTCTTCTCTTGCTCTGTTGCTGTCTTTCTGTCTGTAACTTCCTTCATAATTTGTTCAGTCTCTAATTCATCGATACTTTCTCGGTAATGCTTCATAATGTCATATTTCAAATATGGCTTCACAAAAGCTTCAACTCGCTTCTTCCTTTTGTATCCGAGTTCTGGTATGATAGCACCTTTATATTCCTTTAAATGATGTTTAGCGAACCATGGCAGTGGATTCAATGGAACCTATGAAAGGGAGATAAATCACACAATATTAACCCTATCATTACTGAATGGATTCTCCCATTCAGTGATCAAAGTATACATTGGAATGATCTTTTATTCATTATATTAGGCGGGCTGTTTTTTTTTATTATAAGAGCAGATGACATAGGGTTCCTATTCAATCATTTAGAGGGAATGTTCAGATAATAATTTCACCAAGTCCATTTGTTGAACTTATTATCTGAACACTCTCCAAGTGAACTACTCATCAGCAAGTATTTAGTATCAAAGGGATAACTGATAGACCAAGGCAACATACACGATCAGACGCTCCAGGCTGATTTGATCTAATTGTATGAGCTCCACTCCCACCCTCCCTGATTTATATTGTTAAAACAATCATCCTAGAATTATTCAATTAGGTCAGGGGTTCATCTTTATGTCCCCAAATTAGGCCAATATAAATACCTGCTATGCTAGATACCTTTATAGGACAAAGACCATGCCTCTTAGCTGTTGATTCAATAGAACCTATTAAATGGTCCCCATATTATCAGATTCCAACAACAAATTTTTTTGAAATGCTGCTTCAGTTATCAGAATCGATTAATTGCCCAAAAATAATGCTAACCACGGTCAACTATAGTATAGTCTGTTACTTATCAACATTTTGTTCAATGAAATTTGGCCGGATTATCAAATATCTAATACCCAAAGCCACTTGACTTTGGAGTTATCATCTTCATCTGCAATTTGTTCCGAGACCATCTTCTCGTCGACTTTTTGCCAGGCCACCAAAAAGTACCAGTGTTGAAAAATAATAGATTTCAAAAATTTATATCTGATCACTCTGAGCTTTGATGGGTGGGTTCCTCGACTCGAATAAAATATTTGTTACTCCCGAAGTCAAAGAAATAGTAATTTGGGAGCGCTAATTCAGATTGTGCATCTTTAACCCTTTGATTAATACTGATTTGATTATCCCATTGGTTCTAAAATAATACATTGGATGTTCCACACTTCATTTGTAGTGATGCTCAGACAAGAGGAAGAAAATAGCTCTCATGATTCAATTTTAGTGATGTTCAGCTAGTTCATGACTAAACATTTCTACAGATGAATCAATGGAAATCAAGGAAATACTCATCAACAGGTATCCTTTTATCAAAGGGTTAACACTTTTTATACTAAATATTCATTTACAAGTAGTTCTCCCTCAGGAAATGTTCAGGTAATAAGTTAAAAAAACAACAATATGTTGAACTTTTTATGTGAACATTTCCCACCAAAAAATATGAATCATGCTACTCTTGTATTATCTGTATTTCTGTCTGCCATCTGCTTTTATTATCTGAACACCCCTCTAAATGAATAATAGACCATTCCAATGTAGACTTTTATAACTGAATTGGAGAATTCATTCAGTATAGAAAGGGTTAAGAGAGATGATCCAAACAATAGAGATCTATTCAGGATTCCATACTAAATTTGATTAAAGGTACTCAATCCGAACAGAGGGTCCTCATCTCAACAGATTCCAACAACAACAATCCGATCAGAGGGTCCTATATTACTATTTCTTTGGCTTTGGGGGTCAAAAATATTTGATTCGAGTCGAGGAACCAATCAAACAAAGCTCAGAGTTATTAGATATTGATTTTTGAAATTTGTTATATTCTCGAGATGAGTACTAATAATTGCCGTCAATTTCATAACCTGCTCGAGATGTGTACACCAAAACACTTTCAAACAGACAAGGATGGATAACTCTAAAATCAACTGGTAATAATAACGTAATTTATACTGAGTTCTGGTCAAGAAAGTATTCCCGATAATGAAAAATAATAGATTTCTAAAATCGATATCTAACAAATCTGAGCTTTGATGGGTGACTTCCTCGACTCGAATCAAATATTTTTGACCCCCGAAGCCATTGAAATAGTAATTGAGAGGAGTTTTATCGGATTGAGTACCTTTAAACAGTTATCTTTATATTTATATTCTAACATGTTTCAGATGGAAGTGGTGCCATGAACAGATTTATATGTTGTTAGATATAGACGTTCTACACATTTATGTTATATATTTTCAATGGTTTAGAGGAACACTGTTTGGCAGTGGTCGTGTACACATGGAAATTTCCAAAGTGTATTCCAACAATTGACGTAAACAATTGGTCGGGACTAGGGTCTTATTTAGCATCATTCTGTCCAATCAAAGACATTTAGATTAGCTGTCCCCTTTTAAAATCACATCATCACAGCTTATGAAACTAAAGCATCAAATTGACGGGAGAAATTAAAAGCCTACCATGAGTGGGTTGATTGGCACACTGCTGCCTTTAGGTAACAGCACTAGTTTCATGTCTTCTGGAACAGTGCTGTATTCAGGAGGAGAATCTCGTAAATAAAGGAGGTCGTCATCCAAGCGTTTCTCCAGTTTGAGAAGCTCGATCTTGTGAATGAACGGACTGTACAAATTATACCTGATCTCCACACCTGTAATGATGATAGGAATTAGTATCCTGCTATTCAGGGATTCTCCTCATATAGAAAGCGACTTGGGAGACATCTTGTGCTACTTATCTCTTTTTTTGTCCTAGGGAGAAGTGATTTACTAGTATCTCTCATATACCAGTATGCAAAAACTATGCATTATGTTCAAACACCATATTTAAAATGTATTTCCTGATTATAAAGGTATATTTACATACACCTGATATCTCTTCCGATTTCCCCATAGCGTTACGGTAGACACGCCCCCTTATTCAATGCGTTCATAAACCTATTAACGTAACGTGACGTCACTTTCAATGTCGTTCATAGGTTTATGAACACATTGGTCCCGGAAATCACCGGGGATTGTCGGACATTACCGACTGCTTGAGTTTATAGTCAGCCAATACGCCAAGGATTTGATAGCAAACAATATGTAATCGAGGTTCATGATTGGGTGGCTAGTGGCATCTAATCGCGAGCACGGGTGGCACGAGATGTTCGATTGACTATCAGAATGTTGGTTATCATATAATCCCATATTCCATAATATGTCAAATATAGCGAATTATCGAAATATGAAATACAACGAAAAAGCGAAATATGAAAATACAGCGAAATAGCACGAAAAATCGAAATAGGAAAATACAGCGAAATAGGGCGAAATATAGAGCGAAATATAGAAATAGGAAATTATTTTTATAAACGAGATAACGGAGATATTTGAAAAAGTTTTTTTGACGAACATATTTGGAGAAGTGTTTTTAAGAGCGTAGTATATAAATATAAATAATAAATGGCAGATTCAATGTGGTCATGGGTTTTGACCGCGATAAAAAATCAGCAAACTCCGCATGAACCCCTTCAGGGTTCATGCAGTTTGCTGAATTTTTCTCGCGGTCAAAATCCCATGACCACGTTGAAACCGCCGTTCATTTCTTATGTAATTACTCATTATGTTAAATGATTTTATATTGGGCTTTTGTATTGCTTAAAAATAATAGGATCCTAGCAAGGTGATGTTGGGTGTTAACTGAACTTCAGCCTTTATGACTTCTCCCTGATAACAGTCCACTTCTCCGTAATAAGCAAGCCTTGAAATAGTGTGTATGTCATTTGCAGAATGAGGTCCCCAGAGGGTGAATTTAGTGATGCTACCCCGCATTTCCATGACTGGAGCTTCCTGAATTATAGCGAAACCCAGTGCCAATGTATTCTCTTATATATGAGTCTCCCATAGGGAACCCTGCATATATTAGAGAATACATTGGCCTAACAATATTTACCTTGACCTTGTAAGCCAGTGCATTCTCTTACATATGCGAGGCTCGCTATGGGAGACTCGCATATATAAGAGAATGCACTGGCACAGGATCTTTAATGTAGTTCCAGCACAGCTTCCATCATGAAAGGTTTAATACCAAGAAGATAGCGTAATATAAGTTGACCTGAATGCCGTCATTTAATAAGGAAAAACGCAACTACAACTGATCATAATCAGCGTTATCAGTATTTCAGAGTTTCTGTTCGGAATTTGTTCCTTGCTGAATACGTAAACATGCCTTTCGGTTACAGTTCTTATTTATCAAAAATGCTTTAAATCACAGAATCTCATCACCGCAGCATTATCGATAATGAAAACAAAAACAAATTCCTTCTATTTTTTGTTTATGTTTTTCTTGGTAATAATGGATTAACAAACTTTGTAAAAAATTTCAGCTGTGCCCATCATGAACACCTTCCATAGCTTTAATCATAGTAATGCTCTACTTTTCACATTCCAGTGAAAATAAATACATACACTACTTATGCATGGACTATACATGTATAATTATGCATTTAAAAAGACTGTTAAAGTGATAGAAATTATCACCTCTTAACAGCTCAGAAAGAAAAACAAAGTCCAGGTTTCTCTCCACAGCATGTAATAATAATTTAAAAACAGATGATTACATTGCAAATTCTATTAATTGGTAAGTATTTGCAGATTGTATCAAGTACAAATACAAGTAGCTCATATATTTATCAACATATGATACCTGGGACATGGAATATGAAAATTAAGCAATTACTAGGCATAGTTTAAGGCTAGACGATTAGGTACTGCTCAGGTGAAGATTATCTCCAAACATCTTAATATCTTACCTAATCCATCTATGATATTCCTAAGTATAAAGTTAGTTCGCAGCCCTTGACCACACCGTTGTATACATATGCCATTAAATCTATTCTTTTTCCCAGGACCATATTTGTCAGCAATCGTCACAGCTAGAATACTACCTGTAAAATAAAGAGCAATCGTCACAGATAGAATACTACCTGTAAAATAAAGAGCAATAATCACAGCTAGAATACTACCTGTAAAATAAAGAGCAATAATCACAGATAGAATACTACCTGTAAAATAAAGAGCAATAATCACAGATAGCATACTACAGTAAAATAAAGAGCAATAATCACAGATAGAATACTACAGTAAAATAAAGAGCAATAATCACAGATAGAATACTACAGTAAAATTAAAAGAAAATGAAAATATGATATATCTACCGAGGGTTACAGATCTCACAGCAAATGTGCTGGACACACATCCCCCCAATTTGGTCTATGGTAAATTGAATAGGACATAAGTCAAATCCACACAAAAACAAGAAGGTGCTGGCGTACCCCATGGTGCCAATTGAAACATGGTCAGGACAGAAACTAAATTTAAAAAGATATATGAGTGGACGGACAAAATTTTTCAGATGAACAAAGAGATTTTGCTCTTGAACGGAAAAAGCAAACAACATAACTGAACCCTCTTTTGAAAGCACTCCTGATGCCAAACCTCCATGCCAAATTTCAACAGAATCCAATAACCCATGGCTAAGACATATGTGCAGTCCAACATTTTCAAATAAACACAGAGGGGTAACTCTTGAATGGAAAATGTGAACAACATCAATGAACCCTCTTTTGAAAGCCCTCCTTATGACAAACCTATATACCAAATTTCAACTAGATTCGATCCAATATTTTCAGATTAACAAAGAGGGATAACTCTTGAACGGAAAATATGAACAACCAAATTTCATCGAGATTCAATAACCCATGGTTGAGATATATGAGCGGATGGATGGGCGCATGTAATCCATTATACCCTGCATCTTTTGGATAGGGTATAATTTAACACATGGGTGAGATAAACAAAGAAGGATAAAGGAGTGTTCAGATTAATCCGTTGAATTGGATTACAGACAATAACGCTAAGGTGGTTAGATGGCTGGTACAATAATGCCCAAAGTAATTGACCACTTAACCACAGCAGAATTATGGGTAATTTTTCAGGATTTAGTCGGAAATATGGCTTGTTGCCATTCATCGGAAAGCTCTCGGCGAGAGCTTTCCGATGAATGGCAACAAGCCATATTTCCGACTAAATCCTGAAAAATTACCCATAATTCTGTTGTGGTTAAGTGGTCAATTACTTTGGGCATTACTGTATGCATCCGTTACATTGTATGCATGAGAGATTCTTTTTTCAATGCAATGTAAGCCGTAACGCATACCTTATATGGTAATTAAGTGCAAGCATCATGCCATTTCTTGTTTTCAATTGATAAAATGGCAGTGGTCTGCGAAGCAAAGGAAATTTGACTTGTATTTATTTATGTCAATAAAGTTTTAGTTGCTGGGATATGACAGGTTTGACATTATCATGGATTCATTTACAACAGATAGATTGATTAGCAATATTGCATTTATTCCATTAATTTATTAGATTCAATTGGAAATTCTGAATTATAATACAATGCACGTGTGTGAATGTTTTAACGCAGACAACGGTTTGTGTCATTGCAACGGACCAACGCAATTGATTTGTCTGAACCCTACTTACCATAAATTCTGCAATGGAAAATGTAGATCAACATCATTGGGTACTCTTTTGAAAATGATCCTGATGGGGAACCCCATACCAAATTTTATTGAGATCTGATAAAAACATGGCTGGGATACCTGCTGCCACTGCGCCAACATCACACTGTTGTGGATGCCTTCAACAATCAAACTTATAGTGCATTTATCGGTGGAGCCCTCAAAATATGAATTCAGTGACACTATCCCACACAGTGAGACCTCATTCTGCATGGCCCCATCTGCTATGGGAGACCTAGACACATTTTAAGTTCCCAGATGGTGATGTGCACCATTGGGCAACTCGATTATGTGTTGTGTCCTCTGCCAATTAGGGGATATTGAGAAACTAACAAACATGTTAATTTGATAATAAAGATACTTTCAAGAGAAGATGAGGCCTATGTAGATTGAGGTCCCCAGAGGGTGAATTTGGTGATGCTAGCCCATTCGGCACCTAATTCTGGAAATGTTGGCACCATATCTTGAGTCCGACTGGACATTCATTCACCCACAAGTCAAGTACCTGGCTTGCGGCAAAACTTCTCAAACTCAATATGCACTGCCATTGCTTGCTGTTATAGTTCTGTGGTAATAATATTATTGCACCACACTTTGAAACCAATTTATGTTTGTAACAAAATGATAAATTATTGGTATTACTATCCCTTACCTACATAGAATTCAGGAATATCAAACTTTGCTCTTCTCCGATGCATATCTTCTCTTTCCAGAAGTTCTCGCACTCTGTCTCTATGCTTCCAGATAGGATCAGGCAGGAAATCTGGATACACATTCCTGTAAATTGATTTAAAACATGTATATCCAAATCTGAGGGTGTTACACCCAGTGGCACATGAATTAGTGAGTAGAACGGAGCAGTTGTCTGCCCTCCTATCATTCACCAAGGAGTAGAATATGCCTTTACAAGCTCTATCGAAAAGAATGTAAATATTTATAGTCCAAACTGATGCAGCAGCGAACAATTATATGCAGGTTCTATCCTACTGTATATCTTGAGATAAATAAACAAATTGTGGCACTAAGTTGTGGTATATAAATATGCTAAGGGTAAGTCCCAGAGACATATCCAGGGTTTGTTTCGTACCTATAACAGGTATGTGCACTCAAATTAACTCTGGGATAAAAACTGAAACTATTTTAATTTGAAAACCTCCAAGTTGGAGAACTACAATTATGTAATATTTAAAAATTAATATCCCACAATTTATTTGGGGACATCCTTGGCACCAGGCTTCTCAACGATACTGGTAACGGAACAGTCGGTACTTGGACAATTTTCACAGTAACGGTACTGAGGGTACACAGTACCAGGCAGTACTCGAATTAGTAGACTATATACGCGTGTATAAGCGATGGATAACTTCATTTATACGTTAGTTTATACATCTGAACCACTGTTGGTTATTGATAAATATAACATTTTCAATAGAAAATACATATTCCCTAATAAGATACTTACACACTGAACTACATGTTATATTCATTTTTATTCACAAAGAGAGGATCTATGAGAGCCGTTTAAAATTTATTATTTTGGTACGAAATAGCTTTAGTTCCTTTTTGAATCATTATTATGACGTAGCAGGTCACAGGTCAGGTGTCCACTAGCTCAGGGCCTGACCCAGCCAGTTTTCGACTCCTGTATACCGGGTTTGGGGACATTGAGTTTGTGCGCCCAAACAAATTGAAGGCAAAAAAAACAATTAAACTTTTTTTCTTTTTTTTTAAATTCAGGTCCCAATTCATATTATAACAAGATACACAGCATTTATGTATTTATATATATAGACATAAGACATTTAAGTTTACAAAAAGATTTAAGTTTAACAGTTGGAATCATACTGTAAAGTATGTTTGGTTCTATCTAGTTTTCATCTGTGAAAACTTCAAATAGTTCAGGTTTGTTACCATTCAGCCTTCAGACTTGAGTATTTCAATCAAATTAAAGCGAAATTACACAATACAGTATAGGAACAGTGACAATTTGATCAAATCAACCTGGTTATCATGAATAATGAATAATTAACGTAGAGATTAGTTCTAATTACTAGGGTCCTAACATATACCGGTATATCAATTGGAACCAAATAGAACAACACAACATAATTTTGAGAGTGTTTAACTACAAACCTAGAATAAGAAATAATGAAAAATGTTGCAGGAGTGTTCATTCTATCCTTTTCATCTCAGTCATACAGTGGGGCATATTATACATTATTAGATTATATTATGCATTATTATGATAATATATTAATCTGTTATCATTATGTGTGTTTGTTTAATTCTGTTAAAAACAATGTTATCTTGTAAGTTGAAATAAATATGTAGGTTCATTGTGTCTTTTCTTTTGTGTATAAATATAAATTGAATTCATGCATTAAATGAATTTTGTTTTCTAGCTTAAGTGACTCTGGTCATATTAATAGCTACTGAAAGTATAAAATTCTCTTGGGTTAAAAAATGAAAATCATCCTTCAGATATGCCCAAGATCACTCTCAGAGCATTGAAATTTCAAAAAAATTCCCGGGGGAAGACCCCCGGACCGCCCCAAAGAGAGGGGCCACCCCTCTCATACTCTCCCCGGCTCCTGCATTCGACAGTCGGCGATGACCTTCGGTCATCGGGAGGTGCCCCAAATAAAACCTGGATCAGGCCCTGTTAAGCTGAATATACCGGTAAGCGAGAGGACACACAGGTAAGGTCTCTTTTCATCCTCTTACAAGATTCGAGGGGTGTGACCGAGCAGCGGGGAGGGGAAATCCCAATTTGGGAGGGACATGTGAGTTCAGTGTGTAAGTATCTTATTAGGGAATATGTATTTTCTATGAAAATGTTATATTCCCGTCAAAGATACGTTACACACTGAACTACATGTTAGAATCAACTCATAGGAGGAGGCTGCGAGGAGTGAGATACTAATTTATTTTGGTTAAGAGCAATTCTTTTGAACCTGCTGAGTAGCAACAAATGGATCCAAAAGGTACCGATTCGCAGATTTGATTGATGATACATGGTAAAGTGGAGAAAGTAGATGAATGAGCCCAATGGCTGAATCTTTGCCCCCCCCCCCCTTTTATTCGTGAAGTCAGGCAAACCAGTAATTTTGAAAACTCATTAGGTAGAAATCGCCCAAAAGTCATAGGCATGTACATGCAGATGCCACCTCCTCCATGGAGCAAGCTGGTCATATGCAGAAAGCATAGACCACTCTGATCCATGCTTGTGACAGAACTAACCAAGATATCCCGACGTTTCGACACCAGAGGAAGGAAATCTATTGCTACCTGAATAGTCAATCTGGATGTAAAATGAGGAAGAGGTGAATGTAAATACGATTAGAAACATACCAAACCTCATTTCTGGCGAAGAAAACCCAGATTGCAATAGCCGCATAACCATGATTGTGAGTTGTGCGACATACTGTCAGTAAAGGTGCAAACCCAATTTTGTGAACAACCGGTCAAGGCTCAAAATAATTATTTTGTGACTGACTGTCAAAATGACAGTAGTTAAATGTCCAATCGACGTATTAGTAGTCAATGAGGTGCACAGTGTGGTGAGCGTCCAATTGCCACCCAGGAAAACCCATGTTATTGTTTTCAAAAGTGCAAAAACTTTACTGCGAGTAAGAAATATACCGGACATAAGCCATTTCCATTGGACCATGACATGACCAGCATTTACTATGAGCCGTGAAACTGGTTGGAAAAACCCCTGGTAAACGAAATTCATCATGAGCGTGATAGGATTTTGAAATTCCTAAAATGTTTTCTGGTATCGAAACAATCGAGAAGAAAAAAGTCCGGAGAGTCCCGAGTTGTAAACTACCTCCACAGCCTGTCGATCCAATCGAGTGTATTCAGTTACCTTGATTGAAAGGGACACTTGGAGGCCTGAATGTAATATATTAGAAAATGTTCGGAAGGAGGAAGCCCATCGAGATAGAACAACTTCAAACGGTCGAAAAGGATGAACAGGCTGTGGATGATGAAGGACTAAAAACAACCAGAATGTTGATAACAAGAAGATTGTGTCTTCTTGTTATTCACTGATTGTTCGTAACAGACGAAGGGCCCGGGTCCATGAGCTGTTCGTGTTTCCAGCCCACCGTAGCCACTAAGGAGAAGGCATATTCTCGTTCGACATTTGGTCGAGAGGAGTCATGTTACGGACGACCAGACCCTAGTTGCTCCCTGTGGGCAGAGACTCATCTGTCGCCAATGGTGATTGCTTCATGTGCGCCACTAGATGGATTGCCCGTCTGTTTGAGTTATTCAAGACAGCGTGTCAAAAAGGAGCACTGAGTACAGCCCCCCCGGCGACCGGCAACGAGCCACACCGCCCACAAAATCCCGAAAAGCCACCCACAACCCCCTGGCGGCGAAGGACTCAATCATTCAGGGCATCACGGTATGTCGTTGACATGACGCAGGGCTCAAAATTCTGAAATGCGCCTGTTCCCATGGAACAGGTTTATTTGTTACCAGCCACCTCAGAAGATTGCATGAGTTCAATTGTCTATATCTTAACCCGATAAGCTAACCCAAACTATAAAAGCCATGATATTGTTAGAGAATAGATCTAAGCCTGGTACTACAGGTGAACAATCATTGGGAATTTTCAAAGGCTGGAGCAGACCTTAAGATTCGATGAGAATCACAGAATCGATTCTCGTAATGATACTCACAAAACTTTTCAATTTTCAGTGCTTTATGACCAACTTGATTCAGCATTTGATTTGTGCAAAATTAAATATATTTTGAGCCCTGCTGGAGAGCCAAATGTCAATGAATGCTCTACGCAAATAGAAATGTGATTCGCAGCTTGGTTCGCGGAAAAGCAGCTGATCGCTGTAGAAAACCAGATTGACCATCGCAAATTTGTTGGAAGGATTCCAAGGCTTGGTGTTCCGCCACACGGAACCTTTAGTAAGGGTGAAAGATGATCTGTATAAAGAGGAGAATTTACATTCAGAAGAAACGATCGGTTACCCATAAACAAAGTACAATGCCAATCAGGGACAAGTGAAAGGTAATAAGTTTTGAGCCCTGGTAAAACTCCATTGTTTATACAACAAATTGAGTGTCTGTTAAAAGTCTCTGCCCAGGCCGATGACTGCGCTATGTTCACTGTTATGTACAGCACCCGAGATTACCCGGCATGAGACGGCGCGCTGTCTGATGGCCAAACGCTCGGTCCCCCCTCGAACCCCCCAGGACACATACGGGAGGAGAGAAACTGCGTCTGATTCCCCTCGATGCCCTGCAATTTTCTCTATTTCTTTTTCCACCCAGACACAAGAAATACATGTAGCAGCAAGCGTTTTCCGAAATCCAAAGTGAGAATCGTAATTCTCGTCAGATGGCAAACAGCCCTGTTAATTAGAATTGTAACTAAATGTCAGATCATCATACCCAACCAATGGGGTTTTTCTGTATAGTAAAAAACTGAATAAACAGGGCTGGGTAAAGCATGGAAAGAGGCATCGAGGTATGATTAATGTGCAGACCGTTTCCCCCTAACCCGGAGCCAGCTTAAAATCGGACGAGAAGCAGAATCATGCTGTGCAGCCATCAGGGCAGCGGCGACACACTTGGTCACGACACGATACAAATCCAGATAACCGACCAATAAAACGATACAGATAACGATACATAGTGTTTCTAAAAGAACACTATCTGCATTGAACTACATGGTTATTGGGCAGATAAGTCAAATATAGTTTACATAGAATAAACCGAAACGTTGATTTACACTAGCCCATAGATCTGCAGATATTACTTGATTCGTGTATCGATATACACGTATCACCCCAATGAAATTTACGATGAATCACTACAGCCCCAGCCGCTACACGTGCTAGAATCGCCCCTTCGCCAAATATCAAAAAATTTTGCCCGGGGTCCAGGGGCCGCATAGGCCCCTGGAAGCTCTAGGGTTTTTGATGCTCTGAGATTTATTCTCAGCCTCTCCTGGCAGCTTTTCTGGCTTTATTATAGTGGCATTTTTTGGCTGGAAAGTTCAAAATTTTGGTCTTTTTCACAATATTTTAGGAGATCCTCCAATTCATTATATTATTAGATTAAGAACATACACAAATATTTGATAGAATGATAACCATACCTCAAAAAGTATTGATTGAGACCATTTGCATTTATACAGAGGTGCTGTTGTCCATACAGGTACTGCAGTAATTTCACATAGATAGAACACACATTGGAAAGTTCCTTTAGAGTCAGTTGAAGTTGCAAATTAAATAACATTAACTCATCTATACACTGTACATACAGGTATGGTAAACATAAGATGTTTACTTTTCCATTTTCTTTCTTTTTGGGATTGTGTAGTTTTTTAGTGAACTGCATGGAGATTTCCTTTTGGAACCTGTCACTGTATGAACTGATTGTGGTTTAGTAGCAGAAATGTTTTCCTTGATTTGTCCATATTTCCTCACAGACATGATTGAGTTCTTTATCAGTTTTGCCTTCTGATGTGTTGTTTTTTGTTTTTTTGGAAATTTTTGGCAGTTCAAGCAAAGCAGTTTCCTCCTTCTTTTCAATTCTTTTAGTTAACAACTGTTTCTTATGCCGACCATAGGAGGTTTGAAGATGGTAACAAACACTCTTGTCTATTTTGTCATGATGAATGTCATCACGATGGAACAACTCCAGTGAAGATTTATTCTTCAATCGGAGTTCATAACGAACAGTTTGATAAGCCGAATAGGTTCTCGTGTGCAGTCTATTTGTCATTTTGTTTACGATGTAGTTCATACTACTAACGGACTGCTCAACATGTGGTGATGTAAATATACTTAGGCAGGCTTTTACAATCTTACTAACTGTGGGATATTTGTTATCCTTGAATATTTTCGCCCACCACAAATCTAGTCTGACCGGTTTCCGTTGGCCATCCACAACTTCCAGAGCATCTGGTAACGTAGGATCTAACTGGATCTTTGATGATTCCATGAAGAAGTTATTTCTATCACAATCCTTCAGAACACTTGGGAAAAATGTACACAATTTCTTGAGTGCATCATTTGTCACTCCATGACCAATTGCCTTTGGATCAATTGCCGACACATATCGCAAGAACCTGTTGTTCAGGGGGAACTTTTTCAGAATATATTCGGAGGTTTCCACATAGGCATCTCGCACCTTCTCCATGAAATTATTCCCAGAATCTTTGTCTGATTTTCGGAACTTTTTCAACAGCATCTCTGTATTTGCACCATAATACATTTTATGTAATGAATGGTGAGACTCATCATCATGTACATCTAAACTTTTGAGTTTTGAATCGCTTACATCTCACACTATTTCATGCTTGATCAAGCATGACAGAAAGTGTCTAACCAAATCCACTTGTTCATCATAAAGTCTGTGAACTAACGGTTCCTTCTGTTCAAACGTCAGGATGAATGATTTGAAAAGTGGCAGAATTTCTGAATACAGGCTGAGATAAAGTTCAGTTTTTGTATTAGTGTGGTAAATCTTCTCAATAATTCTCACTTTCCTCTCTTTAGCAGCTACTGTCAACTTCTTATTGCGAGCTAGGTTTGTTATCCTTTTAACTTCTTTTTTGCCACCTTCACTTAGTCCATCGAGAAGTTCAGAGAATATCATTATTTGGTAACATTGTGAATCGTCCTTTGTCAACCACGCAGTGTAAAGAAGTCTTAAGGCTGGCAACATCATCAAAATTGGATTTACGGCATCAAGAACTGAAAGCCACCGGTGTTCAATCCTATCTTTCGGTGAACTGTAAGTAATGCCTAATAGTGAGCATAGTCTCTCCAAATAGTCACGTAAATCTGGGCACCATTTGAAGTCAATGTGGACATCATCAGTGAGTTTTTCGATGTAGTCATTAAAATGGCTTCTGAAATGCTTCACAACATTATGAACATGATGGCAAACATCACCGTCTATGTCAAGCAGATGTGATGCCTCCTCGCGAAGGCGAGTTTCGAAGCCACTGGTTTTACCTCGCATATAATTAGTTGAATCGGATAAGTTTGAGATCAGATTATGCAGAGGAATGTCATCTTGATCGAATAAGTCCAGAACCATATTGATAAGAGTCTCAGCATTCACCACTTTCATCGAAACTGAAGCATAGTGCTTGACAACAACTTGCTCCTCCTCTTCACTAAAATACGACACAAGGATGGAAAGTACCTTCTCATTTTTGTTGCTTAAGCGCTCATCATTGTTCAGGGAGAATGTTGAATATTTCATGTCACGAACAAGCGCTTTATGGTACGCTTCTGCCAATCCATCCTTGAGTTTATAACTTGCAGTTGTTCGCTCCATGGATAACTCCCCAAGTACTGCACGGTCCCTAGCCATCTCCTTTGCATATTTTATCAGATGTGGTGTAAGTGATAATGGAAGAGAATTCTCACACAAAAATGCCAATGTTCGGCCTTCTGCATACGATTTTCTATCAATAATGTTCACAAAAGGTTTCACATCTGGCTTCCGAATGTTATTGGAACACAGATTTCCATCATGCACATTAAGAGGTGCCCCATAGGGGAGAGTGCACCTTTCACGATCACCACCACCAGGAAGGGATTGTTTTTCTTCTGCTTGCAATATGCCCTGCTTGACTTTTACATTGAAGAAAGTTGCAGGTAGAGATTGATTTGTTTGTATGTTTTTACGATGTCCACAATGTAGCACTGAGTTTGAATGTACTTTTAAGGCCTTCTTTCCTTTGTTTCCGTAGCTGATATCTTTGTTGCACCACAAACATTTTGCGAAGCCAGGACGGTCAATTTTTCGCACAAAGTCAGACAAATAGTCACCATTACCATCCTTTTCCTGAAGCCAGCTCCATTTAAATTTATTTTTAATATTCTCCTCCTTTTTCGAAAGATCTTCCTGACTTTTCAATTCCATCATTTAATGCCGATAACACAAAATAATTATCGCCGATCGAACAATAAACACTTCGAATTCTTGGAAATATATTGGCGCCAGATCGGCACCGTAATTTCGATGTATAATCCATCGCGATTGGCTGATATTGAAGCATCGCAGAGTCTCTTGCAATAGCAGCGACAATCAACAGAGGCATCATAAATAACTTTGTCTGCGACCGGTGAATCGAAATGTTAGCCGGTGCTCGTAATAACGGCCGGCTTTTTTTTTACAAGAACAACAAATCGCCGGCGAACTTAATCGATGTCCGATTTTCGCTTCGCAAACCTCACCCCCTATAATTTTCATTCGGATTTGTAGTTATCTTAAGAAACAATAACCCAAAGCTGCTTAGTAATGAATATTGATGAAATAATTCCGGAATTAATTTTCATTCCGGAAGACTTGTGATTTTTTTTTGAAAATCCCAGAATTCCGTCAAATTCCGGAAAACTTTCATCTCTGAGTCCAAACCTGATCCCTAATTTTGCAGGGAGCAAATCACTGTTGAAATTTGGATTAGCAAATAAGTTAATTAGATATCATTGTGATAAACTCATAGCAAAGTCATGACAAATTACATAGCTATAATCCATGTGGGTAGCAAATTGCGATGCGCCAGTTAATTTGCTCCCTACGCATTCGCTACATTTCAACATGAAACATATTTGTGAGTGACAATTTCAACGTAAACATAACCAATGTTGTCACATGACAATTTCAACGTAAACAAAGTTACAAATCCAATGTTGTCTCACTGATCGAAGGTTCGAAATAATACTTACATTCTAAAACCAAATGAACAGAGATAACATAGCAAGTGGACTGTGTAAACATTGTTCAAGAAGAGAGTTCGACACGCGAACCGGAAAAGACGAATTCAATTCGGAATTGTAAACCACGTGCGTCGTTACCGGAAGTTGGGAAATTTCCCACAATTCTCAACAGAACAGGAATATTTTAAATTTTATTTTACGTAAGACAAATAAATTCAAGTGAAATTGAATGAAATTGTCACTCTGATATTAATTTAATAAGTATGTGTCATTTCCCAAATTGAAACGAAGTCACAACAAGTAAAAATTTGAACAGATTAGGTTAAACTAAAAAATGAACACAACAATAATGTGTGGTTCATTTTTCTCATAGCGTTACTTCCCTCAATCTTGAATCACAAAGATGAAAAGAGACCTTACCTGTGTGTCCTCTCGCTTATATACAGCTAGTGGACACGTGACCTGTGACCTGCTACATCATAATAATGATTCAAAAAGGTACTTAAGCTATTTCGTACCAAAATAATAAATTTTAAACGGATCTCATAGATCCTTTCTTTGTGAATAAAAATGAATATAACATGTAGTTCAGTGTGTAACGTATCTTTGACGGGAATAAATGGTTCCTGTATAGTCACATAGTAGCAGACCCGAATTGCAACTTTCTCCGCAAAGAGTATACTTATTTTGTCACAAAGTTGGATAATTTAAATGACACATTATCTGCGTATATCATCGAATTCATCGGTGCCACAAAAAAATTGGTCTCAACTCAAAAGTGTTCAGTTAGCGACGCTTCTATGATGTATGGGCACATATATACACCTAATGTGACCTTAACATAAACAATTACAAAGGACCAATCACTGACTGAACAACAGTTCATGATACAAGTGGCCCTGACTGCCGTCTCGTGCAGTTGAAGCAACGTTGATGGGGATATACCTGCATATTTCTATTCTTCAAAGACAAAAACGACCAATCGCCAACTGACATATCAAATTGTCAATGCAGACAGCTTCAGACTTACATCATTGTATTATTTTGTATTTAAATCAGATGGCACAACCACAATTTTTATAGTCAGTGAATCAGTGTTGGTGAATTGAAGCAGTTAGCTCGGGGAGAGCTTTCCGATGAATGGCAACAAGCCATATTTCCGACTAAATCCTGAAAAGTTACCCATAATTCTGCTGTGGTTAAGAAGTCGCTTACTTAGAGCATTACTGTATATAAAAATGACGTTGCCTGTTATCAATTTGAATATAAAATATATTACATGTATGGCGACATCATCATCTATGCCCACTCAGTCACCATTTCTTTTAGTCACGCAGATTGTCTGCATGAAAGGTACATGTATCACCGACTCATTGGCTTTTCACAGCTGACCTCACCAAAAACAAAGTGCTCAGTTAGCAATGATTCTTTGCAAGATCACTCTCCTAAAAAAATTGTCACGGTATTGAGTGTTTTGCTTATGTGCTGTATATAAACAAATGCTAGGCTCACACAAAGTGTGTTTTGTGAAAAATATAGTATCCATACTATTATTATACTATACTATTACTATATACTTGAGGAAATTTTCATTGTTTGGTAACTAACTATAACTTCTATATTATAACCTATAACGAAAGCCATCTGTGCCTTATATAAACATTACTTGAGATCTCTTGCAGTAGAATCAGGATCTAAGTCATCTGCATCTTTGATGGTAGGGTGATCTGCTAGCCGGTGACGTCGGTGTTTATCCACCAATTGTTCCTCCACAAAATTTCCTGTCAAATCTTTTTTACCATACATAAATCTCTGTGGAACAATGCCCAAACTTAGATCTGCAATGTAAGAAATATATTTATGTGATTTCCAGAGAAACTGTAATTGATTACACCACTGCAGTTTTTACGAGCGCACAAGCAGCATGCTTCAAACCTACATTTTAATTTCAATATATGCATGAAGAATTTTCTCAATTAATTTCTTTCTTACAATAAACAAATTGTTAGAAATGGTACGATTTTCAGATTAATACCCGTAAACGTGGCTACATGAACAATTCTCAGCAAGTTTTATCAGTTTTCTTGTTTATCTGGACTCCTTTAAATCACTAAAAGCCATATTTTGTGCTTCATGGAAATATATATAGTAGTATATAGATTAAAGATAGATTCGCGACAGGTAAAGCTGAAAAAAATAATACAAAGCTTTTCAAACCATTATCAACAAGAAGAAAGTGAAAAATTAGATAGATTTTGTTCTTATATTCATTATCAATAATCCCTCAGTGATAAGATACAGAGTGTTGAAATCTTTGTTATACATACAATTTTGTTATGGTAGAGCGAAATATTTCAATGTACACTGCTATTTTTCAATATATATTATTTTGCCACTAAACAACAATAATTAGATTTGATGAAAATTACAAGAATGCATTGATAAATAATTAGACACGGATTAAATTCACTCATTAACTTGTCCATAGTTATACTCAGGTCACTCTATAATACTTGTTTTGGAATTAAAACAACACAAAATATCACTTGTACAATTTGACATACATTTTCTGGTAATTACCATAGTGAATAAAATTTAACACATCGAAGCGCCAAATTTTGTGATAAATACCTACATGTACATGTAACGTTCGATCAGTTTGACATTGATAACAACCAGAGAAATGGAAATGAGAAAATTAAAGGAAGCGATACACATTTATTCTCTTTGAACATTCACTTTATGTTTTAATATGTTATGGCTGTTGAAAAATACATGTATGTCTCTTCCTGAATTTTTCGGTAATGATTCCAGACCAAATGACAAACCAAGTAAAACACAAGTGATGATTTCAGGGAGTAATCCAGGCTCCAACTGATACCGATGACCAGTATCGCACCCAAATTCACCAAAGATAGGTGCTGCCCCAATTAACTGAGAAAAAATATTTGTGTCTGGAATTCAGGTGGACATTAGGCCAAAAGGAAGAATACCTGAGTTTAGGGTAACATGAGGGAAAAAAACAGGGGCGGGCGGGCGGTACTTCATTTTATTTTATTTTTTCATTTTATTTTTCACGGGGAATAGTATTTAAGTATTCGTGCCTTCTAATCCTCTGCCAGTGTCACTCGTATATAGCTTGGGCAAGTCATTGTCACACTAATAAATGTCATGGTAGCTTTAATCAGTTTAATGATGTTGCAGAAATTCAATTAAGAAATTTTGCAAAATTTTCAACTCAGAAGGTGAATTTAACAAGAGTTCCTCCATTGGAAATGACACATACATGCGACAACGCCAACGTGACGTACATAACATATTAACATAATCAATATGTAAAGCGGTGGTGGCATTAACACCTGTAAAACAAAGTAAGCACCAAAGCTTGACCAAGAACAATATAATTATGTGCATCGATTACCCTATGACTGTTGCATTCGGATCATTGCGACACAGAAGATGTTGATTCATCGGGTCCGGCTTTCTGTAGAACTAATGAACATTTAATGAGAAATAGTTCTACTAGGAAAAAAATAAGTTCTACCAGGCACATAACACTCCTACTGCATGGGTACATACAGACTCATGTAACATCAGGCTTATAATTTTCAGGGTGGATGCAGTGAGAGGTGGATAAACTATAATAATGGGATTTTGAGCTTTGGGTCGATTTCAAAAGTGTCAGAATTATTTTTAATCCGACATTTTATTACTATGTCCTTTTCTGTCAGTTCAGAATCCGTGTGGTACCGGTTCACGCACGACAACATGTCTGTGCTATAGTTGACAGCCGCCATGATGTTTCTATTCTGATTCATATGAACGCATTTGTGAAGTTTAATAGCTAAAACTCAGGATCTATCCCCACAAGGAAGTGTTTCCGCCATATTCAATCGCCATGTGCAACCGGCAAAATATCCGGTTACTTTCGATTTACTAGTTAATACATATTCCGGCACAAGTATCGCGTGTTTTCTGGTTTCCGCTTTCGAGAAATCGGTGAGGTTTGCCGAACAATGACGAGGGAATACGAATATACTACAACAACAATGGCGGCCCTTCGGTTTTTCGTGAATTGACGATATTTGCAAGGAAATGGTTTACTTGTTTAAGCTAATTCCGTAGTCGCGAATTCCTAATTACAAAAAAATAAAATGAAGTCGGAGGAAATTTTTGAAAAACGATAAAATGGAATTTGGCGGCAGGTTTTGAGTAGGGGCGGGCAGGTTACCCTAAACACAGGTATTCTTCGTTTTGGCCTTACTAATGGAAATATACAAAGAGATGAAGTGTATTGACAGTAAATTCAGACATCCATATTTCCTCGAAATAATCCTACATACGTGTATTTTCATCCTTAATCGGGTCTGACTGGGGTACCATCGTGGAATGATTTGCGGCAATTTATGGCAGATTTCCGCAAATAAAACACTTTACTATCGTTAGTGGGGATGTAGTGGGAAAAACATTTCATTTCACCCACTCAATCAACACAGACTACTGAATGTACAGTAGGTACCGGTAGTCAAAACATGCCTATTGTGTGCACGTGTTTTGAAAATGGCGGGAAATAGAATAGAACAGACACCAATGGCAAACTATCTGTCACAATTGCGAACCCGTCTCATTTTAGTCATCAATCTATAACTTGATTGTAAGCAGAAAATGTGTGCGTAATTATTACAGTTGAAGTACAGTTGCAGATGAAACACATGAAGTCAATTAAATGAAATGACATCAGTTTGGGTGGGTGACAAATCAAGTTGTGGCCTATGTGTAACCTGCAAAGATCATGTCTGATCAGTCAATTGAACATCGTCTTTCATCGGCATATTGTTATACCAAAATTATTGTACATGATCCTGCATTATCTCAGATATGTACAGACGCATAAGGAAACGTTCACGATAGTCGATGGCTGTTAGATGATACATCATCGTGTGCTACTATCCTACACTCATGGAAACACAAATTACAAGTAATTCCCTTTCATAAGGCATCCCAACTGAACTCTAAGGAGCAGTTTTGTTTTACATGTGTTTGCATGTTTTTCTTTAATTCCCACATTTGTTTGTGGTTTACTTCGTGAAAAAGGGACTGTTTTCCGGGCACGATTGGCATATTTGTATACCATTAGTAATGATCCTATTTTCCTGCCTGAACAATGACTCCTTACCTGCAAATATGGCTAATGAATTGAGCGCCCAAAGATCAAGCATTTTCGAGCCGCCCAAATTCACCTGACCGGCATGGCCAAATTAGCCCTAGATTACTACCTAGATTGATTCGACGGTCATTTGCGTGCTCGTTAAATGTCTCTTTTTGGGAAAGGAATGTATATAGTATGTCAATATGACACATTAGTATAAGAAAGTATTGTTGGGGGAACATCACAGTTTGGTCGTGCCTTGTGTCATATTCTTCCTTTCAGGACTTGAAGTGAATGACCTCTCCCATTACAGGCAACAGGCATCACGTAAATTTTTATGGGATACCTTTATCCCTTAGATTTTCGATAGCACACACAAGTCGGATTTTCACTCCGGGCATATGCATGCTATGGTCACTGTAGTACATAGCCAACTGGTGTGGTCAGCCTATCTAGCCAGTTACTATAGCTAGTCATGGTGGTTTATATTAATATGTATTTCTAAAGACTAATAAGTAATATTTATTAATAATAAACTAAAATCTAAATAAATATATTAATAATATATTGAGGTCACGAGCAATAGCCGTAAATTGGCGTAATAGACCTTTCCACAGCTGCCGCCCTCTTGTTGCGATTATTATACAGGCACTCATTATCTGCCCACAGGTCTACCAGCCGTTGTTCCTTGTCGATCGATCAGAATTCTTTATTTAATTTCGAATAACCGCTAACTATTCTGACATTTTAAATGAGGTTTTGGTCATGTGACAAGCAAAACACGTGCATTGAGGTACAGGACGTTTCGTACCGTGGTCGTTTCGTCCCTGGACGTTTCGTACCCTCTGGTCGTTTCGTACCATATTTTTTGGTCGTTTCGTACCAAATTCTTTGGTTGTTTCGTACCATGTAGGAAATCAATTGGTCGTTTCGTACCATGTGTTGGAAATGTGGGAAACAGCAACATTTTATCAGTATTTTATATATACAGTTATAATGGACTGCTATTTTCTCGAAAATAAGAACAAGTTTAAAGTATAATTATTCATTTTTGGAATGCGGCGAAACATCTTATGAGAGTTGCTTACATCGAGTGTGAATACTAATCACGCTGACAATATTATTCATGTTATTGAATGCGGCGAAAGATCTTATGAGATTTTTTTTACAACGAGTGTTAATACTAATCACGCTGATTTCAAGAATGGCATCTGTATAAACAAGAGGTCCGATATGAGCTCTTACTATTACCACTAATTACCACCTGCCTTCTTGACCACACCTCTTCGTGAGGTGTTTTTGTTGGAATCCTATAAGTAACATGAGATCCCCCATCATTTCATCATTCATCTCACAATCATGTCTGATTTTCACGTGCCTTACTCAATTGGATCTTTTTTTAATCACTTCAATTGAAACATGTTCAAATGTTGAACTGATAACTTACATGGGGAAATTATTACTGTCCCACATAAAAGGTGTAAGCCGGTATGATAACTTTTTCGTTCCTAGCTATTCGGATAGATGTGATTTCCAACAATTTTCCCCAAGAAAAAGGCATGTGGTCAAAAATACATGTATAGATTTTCCTGTATGTATTCAATGGTCTCTCTCCTGTATCTGGGGTGAAAATTAACTAAACGGACCCATATCTGAGGATGCTTCATAAAGTTTTAAGGGTACACGTGGCATCTTTGAGGGACAAATTGTTCTTCGACAGGGAGGTACTTGACCCCCGCTGAGTGACAAATTGTTCTTCGACAGGGATGCACTTGACACCTGTTGAGGGACAAATTGTTTTCGGCTGCTAACACTCCAATGGAGAGGCAAGTTAGCCTTTTGGAGGGGTGGTTAAATAGTGCACATTCGAGGAGCAATATTGCAGTAGAATGATTAATCATGCATGATGGCATACCATAACCAACTCAATTAGCATTCAATTAGTTGAATTGCTGTTATGAAGGAGCGATTGAGTCATCATATTATTGTCATTTAGATAGGCATATATTAGTAATATTATAATATTATTGAATAACAAAGCTGCGATATTCACAGTGAAAACCATTGAAATAAGAATTGGCCATTGCGATTGACCCCCTCCCATGGAGCCTGACGCATGCATATTACTAGACGAGCATTATTTTTATCACACAACAATTATTGAAAACTCCCCACCGCTGTCATTATTTCACGACTCATCTGTCCCCTCCTGTCTTTGACTTTCTCACCTCTCTCTCTCCCTGTGCTTCTTACTATCCCTAACACTATCTTCTCCCTGTTTTTATCCCTAACTCAAACTTAGCCATATATCTCCATTTCTCCTAAAAACATTATTTTAATCCTTTCCCGTCTGATCGATACCCCTCCCTCACTTATTGGGGAAGGGGCATGTCGCCAAAGAGGAGAAGACTTCATATAAGCCCTCGGGCTTGTTGTCTGATTCTCATTTTCATACATTATATCTCTTCTATTTTGCATATTAATTTTGTATCATCTGTATATAATGTTATGTTGGATTTGGAAATAAAAATATGTTTACACTAATAACAAAGCTGGCGCAAAAGATCGAACAACGAATTTTGTCAGAAGACTGTTCATTCGCTGTGATATTTTTAAGAGTGATATTTGGCCGTGCACTGGTATGAGCCGTCTTCTATTCCCGACACAAATAAAGGAAATATGAATATGTTATAGTCATATACATGTACCACTATAATAGTGGAATACCACTATAATAGTGGAATTCAGGATGTGCCTGACCTGATAAAGTTAGTGGGAGAAAACAACGAGAGGCCGATCACGATCGGCAGATGTTAACCCATCCCTTGGCGATAAAAATTTAATATGATCGGATAAATGAGAGTTTTGGTGTTCAATTATAGAGTATACTGTTATGTACTATTATAGACAAATGTACATAACACAAATTATTGGAATTTATGGGTCACTGGCATTTATATAAGAGAATGCACTGGTACAGAATCTGTAATGCTAAACCGCCACAGCCAGCAAGCCCATGGGTTAAATGTGTAGGTGTGACCTGGACATGGAATACTTGGGTTAAGAGAGTCCAATTTAAGTTTACAATAATAATGTGTCCTAGTATACAGATAAGCAACCTCACCACTGACCCATTAATATCAATTATATAGCAGCACAGATGTCCATGTCTACTGTTAATAGCATGTGATGTTTATTGTTGAATCTTTATTTTAAATTAGATGCCATAGCCTTATGTATCAGATTATTTGCACATTGGCATAAGTCCAAAGGCAATTGGTGAATTGGATTTAATGTTGCTCCAAACAGATTTACCAGTACATAACACAAGATTTTGGACCGATTTAATCAAATTTGGTGTGGTGATTCGGGGTACCCTTGGCAGAGTTATAATGGTGTTAGTTTTTCAATTTTTTTAAACTTATTTAAAAAAATTAAAGGGACACATTGGAAATCTTTTTATCATAATCATCAATATCTAAATGAAAACAAATGACAATGTCAATGACATTTTTTTTATTATTATTATAAAAGTTAAAAATAAATTTTAAAAAAAATCAATTCAATTTTTCAATTTTTTTTCGAAAAAGGGTCATAACTCCTTTAAAATTAATCGGATCAAACCCATATTCGAACTCGATCTGTATTTTGGGCTGTGAAACTCACATACCAAATTTGGTTCCGATCAGATAAAAAATGTTTGAGTTATGGCAGAATTCATGAATTCTAAGTCGAAAAAGGGCCATAACTCCGTAAAAAAAAGTCGGATCAAACCCATATTCGAACTCGATCTGTATTTTGGGCCGAGAAACTCACATACCAAATTTGGTTCCGATCAGATAAAAAATGTTTGAGTTATGGCAGAATGCGTGAATTCTAAGTCGAAAAAGGGCCATAACTCTGTACAAAAAAGTTGGATCAAACCCATATTCGAACTCGATCTGTATTTTGGGCTGAAAACCCCATATAAAAAATTTGGTTTTGATCAGGTAAAAAATGTTTGAGTTATCGCATTACACGTAAAGTGTCTACGGACGGACAGACGGACGGACAGACGGACGGACAGACGGACGGACGAACGACGAGTGGTCAATCCGGACAACGACACTATGTTTACCATACATGGTATGGGTAAACATAAAAATGAAAAGATATCAGAGTCCAGTATCGGGAAAATCAAGCACAGCTCTTCTGTTTATGGAACAATTATGAAAACGGCAGCATTTCGACGAGTGGACTTTTGAAGGTATGCACAAATTTTTTGGCTCCAGCAGTTGCTGTCCAGTCAGCTGAATGTTAATTGTTACAATCATATAATATTGTTGTCTAAAATAGTGTTGTTAATGTTAATATTTTGTTGTTTTAAAATAAAGAATAAACGACACGAAACGACCAAACGATTTCCTACATGGTACGAAACGACCAATTGATTTCCTACATGGTACGAAACGACCAAACAATGCGGTACGAAACGACTAATAAATATGGTATTAAACGACCAGATGGTACGAAACGTCTAGAATCCGTGCATTGCCATCGTCACGAGCGGGATTTTCCTGATGAAATCAAACTCAGTTTGATCGGTCCTATTAAATCGGATCCGACAAAAAACGCTCCAAAGTTAATAGGCGCACATGGTCCCGATTCGGCGATTGTTCCCGATTTATCCTGCATGAATGATATACCCAATTTGATGCGCAAATTAGCGCTTCTACTAGTAGTTTATTATTGAAAAACAGCTGATTCGAGAGTAGAATATATCTGTCTGTATCTGTAGTTGTTACGTCCTAGTGACCAAGGCTGGCTTTTACAGGACGGGATCGAGTAGATCCATAATTTTTCCAGGAAGTTTTTTTGCCGAACCCGTGACTTCTTCGCAACGGTAGGGATCTTTAACGTTCGCACATTGTTGCACACGGGACAACCATTAGCGTCGGCTCCCGATCCGACGGTGTGCCAAGTGTAGTGTCATCCCTGGTCATGACATTACGAGAGGAGCAGAGGTACGAAGTTAGTCCAGTACGCATTTTTTCAAATTTTGTCTGAGACTCTTTGGCTTCTGGAATCTTTCTCAGATCACTGATCGTGGCATCGATGATTGATTTGTGATGCCCATGGTACCGGTACTGGGAATGCAGATGGCGACACAAAGTCCGACCGATATTTTGTCGGATTTGAACCCTCGACCGTGTCGAAAGGTGTAGCTCAGAGGTCGGCCCACAAACCAACTGAGCTATCCGCTCCTCCTAGCTGTAGTCTCACTTTTGCCAGCTAACAGTAAAACTAACAGAGCTAACGTAGGCTGTACCGTGTACGAAGTTAATAGTTACGTTTTTTTTATGCTTTCCTAAATTTTAGACTAAAATATGGACATTTTATAAAATAAGCAGTATAGAGGAACTAGAAATCAATTCAAACAAATCTAATATAATCAACAAAATATCAGATTCTAACTTATTGGTTTGCTAGTCAGCACTTTTGACATTGAATGTTTACAAATGCATGTGCAAATGGAAGCCGCCATCTTTTTTATTCACGTCTTGATACCCCGCACTTTCCACCTTCTCAAGATTCCATAATCGGTGTCAGTAAATAATGATCATGAAAATTAGTTCCGCTCATTTAGACGGTGTTCCACGAAGTAAGCTCACATAAATATTATCCGACGAAATAATTCGCGAAGCAATTAAAGATATTCAGGGTTCAATAACACCAGCTACAACAACTTAAAACAAAATTAAAAATATAATTATTAGCAAAATTAATGCACCACACACAAGACTTTATAAATGCGAAAGAAAGTCACTAAGGGCTTGGTTATTGAAAAAAAATACTATAATTATTGCTTTCCTGGGGGCCTAAAATTCCTTAAATCGACATGTAGTTTGCAATCAAATCGAAAAATAAATTTTCGATATGCCGGTTATCATCATCATAATATGAAAATATAGTATGTGTGGAATGTGTCACGTTAAAATGAGCACCGGAGGATCATGTTCCTATTTTTCAGCTGCCATGCAAACGGTAGGCACTTTTATGCATGTTTTCTCCGTTACCAACCCGAAAAGGTAGCATATGGGTACGTACAGTCCATTTAAACATGTGGCAACAGTTTTATATTGTCACAATCAATACACAACGGTGGCTATAGTCAAATGCATGCAATTTTATAAAATACTCATGATTCGAGCTGTCACTAGCCAGATGTTTAGGGTCAATGGCTACCCGTATATCTTAGGATTACCGTGCAATTAAAAATTCATTCCGAATCGAACACTCTCTGTCACTCTATATGGTGTATAGACAGACGAAATGGACCAATTTCTTATGTGGGGATATATACCTTTTCGAAAACAAAACATGTGGAAAATATTGATGTGGCGTTTGTGATATGCGACACAGATATACTACAGTGGGCGTGGTAACGGAGAAAACACATTTTGTGTCTTTATATTCCTAAATATTGCGAATCGTTGTCAAAACACATTAAATTTTTAATAATATGTGACACAAACGTGTTTGGTTGAATTTCTAACTTCGCTAGAAACATATTAACTATTATTTGAAACTACATGCAGTCCCATGTACTTTGAATGTGTATGTGTTTCCAGTAAACCCATATCATTGATCTATGCTGGTGCACACAATTCTGTGCATCTAAAAATAAGACCTGCGTAATCATGCCATTCAATTTTATTTGATTACATAAATATAAGAATGTGTTAATATATGTCGAACAAGGAATACCTGACAATTCAAACGCCCGGTGTAATATTAGCATGGACATGATGGTAACGGAGAAAAAACCTATATATAGTTATATACGACATGTATGCAAGTTTATGAATGAGGAATATTTTGCTAATGAACGAGGAGTGGTGACTTTCGATCCACCGGAGACTTCGTCCCAGGTGAGCTAAAAATTAAAGGTCAAAATGCAAAAATGTAATTTTTTGTTTTTAGAGTTATGTCCCTGGCTCCGCCCCTATTTGACCCAGTGACCCCATTTGAACAAATCTGAACCCCAATCACCCAAGGTCCCTCCGTATCAAATATGAATCCATTCGACCCGGTGGTACAAGAGAAGAAGTCGTTTTAAGAAATACTATGGAGGGAAAGAGTTATGGCCCAGGCTTCGCAACTATTTGACACAGTGACCTCATTTGAACAAATCTGAATGTGAGTCACCTAGGGAACATCCACACCAAATATGAACCCATTTGGCCTGCCGGTATTTGAGAAGATGTTTAAAAGAATTACTATGGAGGGAAAGAGTTATGGCCCTGGCTTCGCAACTATTTGACACAGTGACCTCATTTGAACAAATCTAAACGAGAGTCACATAGGGAACAGCCACACCAAATATGAACTCATTCGGTCTATAGGTTCCAGAGGAGAAGATGTTTAAAGAATTGTTGACGGATGGACGGACTGACGGACGGACGACGGACGAGAAGTGATGACTATAGCTCCACCAGAGACTTCGTCTCAGGTGAGCTAAAAACTACCAAAACAAAATGCATTGTTTTATTCATGGATTGGTACTAGTATGCAATATGATTAAAATTCGAAATTAATTTTAAATAGCTAGTAGCCTTCAATTAATTTCCTGCCCATATAAATCAATTTAATAAATGTCATCGTTACTAGTGTCATCACATTGAGTCTATATGTCTAAACATGACAAACACGTGAAATTATCACCGTCGTCAAAGACACCGTAATCCTCTCCGCAACCTTCATGAAACCACTTGCCACAATCTGAGCACAACGCCCATTCGTCGCGTTTACTGGGGTCGAGTGGATCACCATAAACACATCCACACTTCCCACAATAATACGCATCTTGACAGTTATTTTCCGCACTCTTTTTTGAAGCTCGCTTGCCTTTGATGACCGTTGACCGAGAACCATTAGACTCGCGAACATGTGGTGCAGACATCGTTGTGAACTTCCAATTGCATTTCAGGTCGGATTCACCATTTGAAGTTAGAAACTTTAAACAATTGGCGCAAAAACATGACGTTTCTCTGGTAGCGATGCCGTTTGCGTGTTTGGTAGGAATAACCGCGTGTACCTTGAGTGTCCAGGAACGGGTAGGACATCGGGAAAACCAATTTCACGGCGCTTTCGTTGAGGTGAATAAATGCGACATTAACAATCACAAAATGTGGCGGCGTTCTGTATCACACATTTACCGGTCTTCACTGCAACGTCAGCCAACCTCTTGGAGGTCCCTCCAACTCCACCACACGGCCCCTTTCCAAGACCTGCTTCCAAATATTGCCAGGTAGCTTTCACGCCCATCTTAGAATGATTACTGACAAGGTTGAAGATATGTCTGTCGATATTGGCTGGTGGGTGAATCCGAAATGTATAGTGGATGTATTTGACACCAGGAACAATATATAACACCCTTTGTTTGACCTAAATCGGCCAAGGGGTTGAGAGATAGCATGGGTGTCCTATTTGGAACCCCTCTGGACAGCGACAATTTTGGATCATGCAGGTTGAGGTGTGTGATGTGTTCGGAAAGAGTGCCTGGGGAGGCGCACCCTACAACACCATTTGTTTGACCTAAATCGGTCAACGGGACGAGAAATGGCATGGATGTCCTATTTGAACCCTTCTGGTCGGCGGCCATTTTGGATCGGGGTGGTGTGAAAGGGGTGAATATTTAGATTATCTTGGGGCACCCTTTGTTTTACCTAAATCGTCCAAGGGGTCGAGAAATGCCATGGGTGCCCTATTTGAACATCTCTGGATGGTGTCCATTTTAGATCGTGGTGTGGTGAAGGGGGCGTATTTAGATTGGCTTCCTACACACACCTTTTGTTTGACCTAAATCGGCTGAGAAAAGGCATGGCGCCATATTTGAACCCTTCTGAACGGCGGCCACTTTGGATCTGGATGGGTGCGTGGATAGAATATCTGTGGGGGGGGGGCATATACAAAACCCTTTGTTTGACATAATTATAAAAAATTCGAATAAGTAAATTGTAATAAGGAATGGAAGTCACCTTCGTTTTAATCGGTACTGTAACGGGGTGAATATATTGTTAAGATAGATAACTCTGGTCGCCAGACAAGAAATCCATCCTACATAACCCAACAGAAACTCATCTGCCACTCAGAGCCCATCTGTCTTTAGCAGTGTGGGCAATGGCAACCCGCACTGTCTCTTTGATTTTGCTGTCCCATTTTGCCCGGATAGCATGGCACATTGTCCCACTTTGCCCATTGCGGTGTCCCGATTTGCCCAAAGGCACGGGCAAAGTGGGACAAAACAAGACGTTCCAAAAGGGACATACCGAGATGGTGTTTGGTATCAATGATCACCCGATTATATGCGCCGATGATACCAATCAACGGCTTTCCATTTTTTCCGGCGAAAATCCTATCTAAATTTCCTTGAAAACATTTGGTATCCCGCTTTGCCCGGGTTTCCCCTATTTGTAATTAAACTGGTTAGTTTTTTGTGTTGATCTGAGTCAAACAAACCCAGACTGCCGATATAGTATCGCCAAGGGGTTCATATGTGCCTAAAGAATGACCTTCTGATGTTCGCTGGTATAACGGAGAAAACGGTAACGGAGAAAACCGCATATTGTTTACAACCATATACAAAAGTCTTGTGATATTAATTTCAACATGCTCACGTGATATTTTGGGCTTGATAGACGTTCCGTCAGATGAGATTAGCAGTTGGAGTTAAATCGTCGATTTTCTATGTTTTATGGTGGTAACGGAGAAAACATCCTTAAATAAACTGTTTTGGGAGTGGCAACTCATCTCTCGTTATTTCTACATATGATTCATTTGCATTTAGAGCTATATGTTCCCCAGATTACACGTGATATTGCGTTTCTTTGTATAAAATTAGGCACGTACAGCAAGTTGTATCTGTCAGTTATGACGATTTAAATTGATGGTAACGGAGAAAACACCGTTTTCACGGACAACATACCATGGTGGACTGCTTCCAAATATAGTAACGTTATAGAATAATGGGTTTTTAATGCGAGAATCGGTCATACAAGTGAGATAATTACATAGGACTTGTATAATATAGTAACGGATTACTCAAGTTTCTGAGCTCATGAAATCGGATACCCAATAACGGACATCCAAAAAACAGCCAATTTTGTCACTCAAACCTCCCATTTGTGAAATATAAGGAAGCCAACCGGATTTTTCTATGTGATATATATTCGTCATAAGACCCCTGTTTAATGGTGTGTTGCCATTGAGATGGCTGTCGAGACATGCATAAGATACACCCCTCGGACTCGTATTTGCCATTTTTTCGCTATAAGGAATTTTGGGCCCATTGAGAACCCACTGAAACAACGCAACTTCCAAAGAGATCACATAATAAATTAAATTTGGTATTAATTTAGTGTGTTATTGGCATTATTATTATATGTTCTTTGTTTGTCTGACCATGATACAATATTATCTCCATTACTTAATGTCGACTTTCCCCCATATATAGCCGTTCCTTAGAAGCGGGCCGATGCTCTAGCTCCGTTGTAAAATTAGCTCTTTCAAGAAATCCTGCATGGCGGTGTTCTCTTGAGTCGACAGTATGGATCTCATATATCTCCATATTCCATAATGGATCTTTAAAGCGATATGTATCCTATTATTCTCTTGATGTTTTCTGGATAATGTATTGTCTCAAATTTCTTCGCGGGAATCCTATAACTTGTTGTTTTGCCTTCCCGCGTGTGTTATTGATGTGGGCATCCCAAGTCATGCTGTTGCTTAGCTTGTGGGGTTCATGCACCTCTCTTATGGGAAGACGGTTTTCTTCCGTGGTGACAGTATAATTATTGCATTTCTTGGTGTTGAATTTCATTCCTAATATGTCGATGCTAAGTTTAACAGGTTGATGTTCATATATCTTGTTTGCAGTTATCTGTAGCCATTGCAGTTTTTGATTTCCCGGTATACATAGATGGCAATCATCAGCAAACTGTAGATTTGACTTTTGCAGGCAGATCATTTATGTGACAGGGAACTGGAGGGGTCCTATAGTTTACTACCCTGTGGGACACCGGAGCTTGCTGCTTCTTTCTTGCGTACATATAGTAACAATTGTTAATTGATTAATTAATCAATGGAGATGAAGACACATTACACTAGTCATAACAACATGCGGTAGTTACAATGAAAATCGAAAAAAATATATAAATATTGCATAATATCATCTTATCCGACCTATACAGACACAAAAAAAATACCCTCTCGTGTCAAAACTAAAAAAAAAATTGCACCAAAATAGACATAATAGAATCACTAGAACGGAACATTAAAGATGCATTATCCGATTAAACATCCCTAAATTACTATTTCTTTGGATTCGGGGATAACAAATATTTGATTCGAGTCGAGGAACCAACTCATCAAAGCTCAGAGTGATCAGATATCGATTTTTTAAATCTGTTATTTCTCGAGATATGTACTTTTTTCCGCCTGGCAAATATTCGTCAAACCGACCAAATTGCGGATGAAGATGGATAACATTAAAATCAAGTGGTAATACGGCCAAATTTCGTGACAATCAAGTGATAATACGGCTGATGGGGTCATTGTCACAAGGCTCCTGTCACATTCGTAGCCAGCTTTTTAAATCGATCACAAATGTAGCCAGCTTTTTGCCGGCGATCACATTCGTAGCCAGCTTTTCTAATTCCATGATTTATATGGCGCTAAATATGACGTCATCACGTTCGTGACTAAAATGTCGACGTCATGCTCCAGAAAAGACTTTGTTTATCAACTTATATTGGAAAATAATTCGAGCATTCTAACGACATTGATAGGAAACCTCGAGTTATTAGATGAACTAATTTCACATTAAAGTTCTAGTTGTTTTTCGTCTATCAACTCAGAAAAATGAGATTAACCTAATCTTGTTCGTTGAGGCTTGAATGAATATGAAAAGCTGGCTACAAATGTGATCGCCATATAAAAGCTGGCTACATTTGTGATCGATTTAAAAAGCTGGCTACGAATGTGACCGGGGCCTTGTGACAATGACCCCATCAGCGATAATACGGCCATATGTCGTTGAACAACATGTTGATAAATAACACGTTTTTGGGAAATTTTATAGTTGACAGTGGTTAGCATTATTTTGTTGTAATTAATCGATTCTGATAACTAAAGCGTACTTTGAAGAAATGTTGTTGTTGTTGTTGTGACTTGATGATATGGGGACACTCTGATTGGATTGAGTACCTTTAAGCAACAAATAGAAAAATATCTCTATTCTATACACGCACATCGTACGCACATCCTTAGTACACAGAAAGCTGAATGTGTAAATAAAGCAATCAATTATTCGACTATCAAGGCTAATAAATACCGTAATGTATATATACATACATTAATGTTTTAACAATCAGCTTCAACAAAATATAAAAAATGTTAAAATTTTAAGCTCCCAGTCGAAGACTATGTTATATCATATTCAACATAACACTTTTAACATGGCACATACAAGTTAGCTACCTTGTTTTTTTAGCAATCATCTTTAAAGGCAACTCTTTGTTTTCGAATCACCAGATCACACTATATACAACATATTCCATGTTAATGGTATATACCATTTGAAAGAGGAAGCTCCAAAACATTGTATTATTAACTGATCCGGTCGAATAAACTGGGAACATTTAGTTTTTGTCGAGGTACCAAGGTGTGTCCTGCATTTTATTTGGTCTGGACTGTACAATAAAGTCTATTATACTCACTGGAAGGAGAATAACTAAATCTCTTAGTTTAAATTTTGATGCATTCTGGGTTGACAAGGGGGGGGGGGGGGGTCTTGGAACGAATCTCTATCACTTGGTGGACAGTCCTAGGCCACAGTTGCTTCGTATTCTGGTGGAATATATATTTGTTTGGCTCCTCTTCCAAATGGTATATAATATTGGATAATGTAATCTGGGCATTCAATGGTATATAATATGGAATAATGTAATCTGGGCATTCAATGGTATATAATATGGAATAATGTAATCTGGGCATTCAATGGTATATAATATGGAATAATGTAATCTGGGCATTCAATGGTATATAATATGGAATAATGTAATCTGGGCATTCAATGGTATATAATATTGGATAATGTAATCTGGGCATTCAATGGTATATAATATGGAATAATGTAATCTGGGCATTCAATGGTATATAATATTGGATAATGTAATCTGGGCATTCAATGGTATATAATATTGGATAATGTAATCTGGGCATTCAATGGTATATAATATGGAATAATGTAATCTGGGCATTCAATGGTATATAATATTGGATAATGTAATCTGGGCATTCAATGGTATATAATATTGGATAATGTAATCTGGGCATTCAATGGTATATAATATTGGATAATGTAATCTGGGCATTCAATGGTATATAATATGGAATAATGTAATCTGGGCATTCAATGGTATATAATATTGGATAATGTAATCTGGGCATTCAATGGTATATAATATTGGATAATGTAATCTGGGCATTCAATGGTATATACTATTGGATAATGTAATCTGGGCATTCAATGGTATATAATATTGGATAATGTAATCTGGGCATTCAATGGTATATAATATTGGATAATGTAATCTGGGCATTCAATGGTATATAATATTGGATAATGTAATCTGGGCATTCAATGGTATATAATATTGGATAATGTAATCTGGGCATTCGAAAATTAAGTGGGCCTTTAACAAATAAATAAAAATAATAATATTTTAAGCTCCCAGTCGAAGACTTCTTCTTCTTCTTCTTCTTCTTCTAAGCTTCTTCTTCTTCTATGTTATATCATATTCAACATACCATTTTTAACATGCACATACAAGTTAGCTACATTTTTTTATAAGATTATGTAACAGTTTCCGATGTGACACGGTGTCAAATCCCCTTCGAAAATCTTGGATGGCAATGTCGACTTGACAATGTGTTTCTTAATCATAAGTCTTAAATACTTCAAATTTTCAGTAACATGTGCCAATGGCCTGGGAATTTAAAAAAACGTTAATAAAAAAACAGACCATTTTTTGAAGGTCTACCTTACATTTTTCTGACATGGGGATGATACCTCATAATAAAATAGGTGACAGTTACTCCTTCAAGATGTTTCGATTTTCGGTCTGTCCACGGACTATAACACCTGGTATACGTAATTCAAACGTTTCAGACATGGTTTTCAAGGTGTTGACAAGAAAGTCAAATAACCATTAAAGGCCATAGAAATAAGATGTATTATATTTAATAGCCATATTAAAGACACTTCTCAATTAGCTATGAATAAACCATGCCAAACATGTTAATTCAGAAACCTATTCAGAAATGCTATTCATGATATCCAACTGCTTGCCATTATTGTTTTAAAAGGGCAATCATTAATGGATAGACTTCATATGGCATCAAATGGTCATCGAACGGTTGACATCAAATTGTCATTAACCGTAGCCATTAAAGGTAATCAATCCGATTCGTCGGTCCCCATATCATCAGATTCCAACAACTACAACATTTTTTGAAATTCCGCTTCAGTTATATGGAATCGATTAATTGCCCAAAAATAATGCTAACCATGCACAGTCAATTATAGTATAAAATTGCCCAAAACGTGTTATTTATCAACATTTTATTCAACGGAATGTGGCCGGTTTGCCTAAATCTAACACCTAAAGCCACTTGACTTTAGATTTATCCATCTTCATCCGCAATATGGTCCGAAATCGTCGGCTTAACGAATATTTTCCAGGCCGCCAAAAATAACATATCTCGGGAAATAATAAATTTCAAAAATCGAAAATCAGATCACTCTGAGATTTGATGGGTGGGTTTCTCGACTCGAATCAAATATTTTTTACCCCCGAAGCCAAAGAAATAGTAATTTGGGAGCGTTATTTGGATTATGCATCTTTAATTTCACTATACTTTCCGCATAAGCCATAAGCACCCCATTGAAGGCAGCCATGAGACGGCCATTGAAGCTGCCATGATTAGTTCAGTGGTGACTAATTAGACTCATGTTTATTGGGTTTCCTACTTTCCGTCAATTGTTCAGAGTGAAACAACCATCAGTTTGAAATGTTCTAACCATATGGGGAAGATGTTTGGTTGGAAGCATGTTTTTTTCCGACTGTTGGGAACATTGATGTATCAGTCCGAAAACTCCAACTGAAGGGAAGCGGCATGCATCGGGGTGGCGTCCGTCATGCATCGGGGTGGCGTCCGTCATGCAGTTGGAAATTTAAAATTCGAAACCAGAATAAAGACTTTCCATGGAGTCCCTTCCTTTGTGTGCCCTTCTTTCATTTTGTCTGTTCTTCCTATTCTGTCATTAAAGGCCCACTTAATGTTCGAATCCCAGATCACATTATATATAGAACATAGTATATACCGTTTGAAAGAGGAATCCCCAAGATTAACTTATCCGGTCGAATAAACTGCGAACACGTTGCTTTTGTCGAGGTATCGACGTGTGTTCTGTGTGGTTCTGTGCTAAATTTTGATCTGGACTGTACAAGCTTCCAGCCTTCCATGCAGCCTATTATTCCCGATGGAAGAGGACTATATTGCTATCTCCTAGTTTTGAAATTTGATGCATTTTGGGGAAATCCAGAGGGAAGTCTTGGAGTGAATCTGAGAATCTCTATCACTTAGTGAACAGCTCTTCTGTATCATGGTGGAATATATATATATATATATATTTATTTGTTTTGGTTTTATTTCATGCCAACAGTACTGTAGTCAAGGAGGGAGATCACTGAGTCGCTACAATAATGGATCCATCCAGTCCAATTCCTCGGTTTAAGTGCTGCAGGTCAGAGTTCCGGCGTAGCATTCCATATATGGAATTCATGAATATTCAAAAGCTCCTTTAATATATGGAATGCTATTCCAGAACTTTGACCTGTAGCACTGAATGCACGGAACGGGGCTGGATTGATCAGGCCTTTAAGTATGGCCTTTGTGGCCTTTGTAGATATATCCTGGCAGGTGGATAGCGGAATATCATCTCGCGATATATTCTGAGACATGAATGCATATGGGAATTGTCACCAGATAAGAGACAAGGACGAGTGAAATGACACGTAATGTCACGAAGATCGATGTCCATTTGGCGATATGTTCGTGTCTTTTACGTGACCGAATGCGTCGCTAACGGATCAAACGACATCGCCAGCAGACACACGATAGCAGCTAGACAACACATCAAATATCCGAGGACAAATTATAATTACGGCACCATGCAGACGACAGTCGTGACTAATAGGATGTTCTACTGTATGTCGAGTGCACCAGGTCGAGTGTAATGTATTCAAAGTCAATTCTAGCAGTTACAATAGCAGCATCAACAACGACGACACCATCGACAGCAACAACAACCGCAACGCAACATGAACTAGAATGCACTCAGAGAGATGCCAACGTGCGCACAAATGTAATAAAACATAATTTAAAAAATAATTTCACTGTATTTTACTTAATTTATTTAATTTAATTTAATTTAATGTTAGCAAGAAAATACAATTACAATCTTCAATAATTTTATTTAGGGGATAACAGTGTGGTGTTTTTTTATTTCGAAAAGGTACATGGCGAATATACTGTGGCAAATTTAGTTAATGTGCGACGGCGGAGCTGGAGACCATTAACGGGTATTTGCCACAGTATATTCGCCATGTACTTTTCCGAAATCACAAAACACCACACTGTTCTCCCCATTCTAATGCTCTTCGAACTTAAAAATGTTATTTAGACAAACAAATGGCTCGTAATTATCAACGAAATGTGCGGCCATAGAAAACACTCAGCCAATTCACGACTTTTTATTTTAAATTTATTGCGCTAGATAAAATATAGTCCCCCAATTACCATCGCTCTTATCGTTAAAAATACTGATAAACATGAAAAATTGCCACCTCAAATCGAAATAAATATGCACAACAATTAGTTTCTGCGTGTACCTGATGTCTTTTTCAGATGTTTACCACTTACAAATTGCGGTTTTGATTTTGATATTGAAGTTGAATTGAAACTGGGAATTTATTTACTCAATGCGATGTATTTCACGCCGTGTCTGTCGCGGTTTCATGTCAAGAAATTTGGTCAAATGATATCGAGACACTGACATTGGTGGGGTATAACGTTGTGGTTTTTTGTATTTTCTGAAAGTACATGTATACAGGGCGAATGTACTGACTGTCAATTTTCGACAAAACCCACATCGCTGGTTTGTTTATATAGCAACGAGCTAGTAACGGAAGTCAGTGCTAAGGGCGTCAACTCTATAATCTACTCCGTAAGTAGTATTGGCCGTCACTATGGCCCACCCCCTCGCTCGTCGGCACTCTGGCCCAGGGCTGGGCTCGTCGTCACTCTGGCCCATGGGCCAGAGTGACGACGAGCGAGGGGGTGGGCCAGAGTGACGGCCCAGCGCCGGGCTCGTCGTCACTCTGGCCCATGGGCCAGAGTGACGACGAGCGACGGGGTAGGGTAGAGTGGCAGCCAGCGAGGTGTGGACCAGAGTGGCAGGTTCCCAGGGTAGGATTCATCGGTCCAGAGGTTGTGTTGTTAGATTCCAAAGAGTAAGGTGAGCGTTTCGAAGGGGGGTTTTTTTTTGACAGAAAAGAGCATAATTTACGAATGTATCGATTTTTTCTCGGATTCTAATGCCGTGTGGTAAGCGAAGGGCGCTCCCCTTCGCTGTACACATTGAACTGAGAATAATACCGAGAAAAAACAGATGTGTTGGTAAATTGTGCTACTTTACCAGTGCATTTTTGTTTTAACAAAAGCGAAAGTCTTCGAATAAATTCGAAGACGCTAGCGCTGTGAAAATGTACATGCAAGAGCTATCTGATAGCAGGTTTTGGGTGGCCCTGAAAAGGGCCGTTTTACGTCAGATCACAAGAAAAGTGGATAAGGGGTCTTTAGGAACTCAAATCCATCCTCTTGATCCAACTCCCGAAACACAAGCGAACCCTCGACGAGAGAGGGAAATATACCTTGCGGTACACTCACACCCTTCAATGGGGATACGTCTAATCTGTATTGCTTTTTCTCTCTCCAAAGCTTTTTTGGATATCCAAGCCAATGAACTTTAATTTCTTTTACTGTTTTACCACCCACTCTTCTCGTTCTTTTATCAATAACTGATTCTCTTTCATACACCTTACTGTCTTTTATATGCTGGATTTCATGTTTGCAGAATGATCCATCAATCGGTTCACCATCAAGATCAGAAACTTTGTATGTTATTGGATTAGTTTTACAAATTTTATCAACTTTGAAAATTTCAGTTTGGTAAATAACCCTTTTCAAATGTTCTTTTGGTTTTGTTGATACGAACCAAGTCACCCACTTTCAGTGTAGATTTTCCTTTTTTATTCCCTGTTCCATATAGATTTTTGGAAATTTCAGCTTCAGTTTTCAAAGTAACTTCCGACGGTTTCGATTTTATGCTACGGTGATAACTATTGTTGTAAGAATCGACTAGGGGCTGTAAAACATCAATATATCTTGAAGTTTTATTGTGTGTGAAATACTTCCACATACGAGTTTTTAAAGTTCTTTGAAATCGCTCAACAATACTTGCTTTAGTCTCTGGATTCTCAGTTGTGAAGAAATGAATGTTTTCTGATCGCAGAAATTTCAAAAACTTTTCATTTTTTAATTCAGAACCTTTATCAGCTTGAAACGATTTTTGTTTACGTTTTGAAGATTTCAAAATTGTCCTGAATGATTCGATCAAAGTTTGTCCAGATTTATCGTGTATTGGCAATACCCACGCAAATTATCTGTAATTATCATTATGTTTTTTTCAAATTATGAAGATCAGCTAAATCTGCCTGCCATTGAATATCAATCCCAGCTACAACAGTCTCGCTACGTTGGAATTTTCGAATTATTGGTTGGTGTAAAGTATATGTCGACTGACCTTGCAACCATTTCTTCACATCTATGAGTTTAATTTTTTTATTTTGCTTTTTCGCTTCATCAATAAGCTTCTTTACACCGCCATAACTTCCAACTTTCTTCGGATTATAGAAAATTTTAGATAACTGTTCATCTAGTATGGGACCCATTGTGTTTTTTCTGTTTTAATACCCTTTGGTGTCAACCTATCTGCTATTTTAGTTTTTGAATGTCTTGCTTTTATACCTTTCATTGGTGTGAATCGATGAGAATCAAATCGTTTTGGTGTTATGCTTTTTACCGGAGTTTCAAAATCATCATCTGAATCATCTTTCAAATGTTTTTTAATCCAAAGCCAGCCGTTTCTATTCCCTACAAAATCTTGAGGTACATTAAGATCGCTCAATCCTTGTGAACAGGGTTGCCAACCTGTTGGTTCGAAACCTTTTCTTTGTCGTACAATATCATTGAGGAGATCAACAATATTTGATCCTCTATTACCTTTTTACCATATTTTAATTGTCCATGTTCATCAAACTTCATTTGTGGATGTTTTGAAATCAGTTGTAAAATTTCTCATCTTTAACGGAATACTTTCTAGCACATCCCTATGATGATGATTAAATGGTTGTTCTGTTTTCGGGGCTGAAATAGCTCTAACTGATTTTTGAGAAGTTTTCAATTTGTGCAAAGTTTTACCATATAATTGAACCTTCTCAGATTCTGACAAATTTTTATCAGAAACTGAATTCAATTCTCTGCTTAGTTTTGAAACATTCGTAATTTCAGGATTAGGTGGTAATTTCGGATTAGTTAGACCCATTCTCCATTTTTTAATGTCATCCAACATTTTGAAGGGAACAGCGACCATTTTCTTCATGTTTAACCACGAAGTATTCCAGCGACTGCTTTACCAAGCAACGGTGCTAGCATAAGAAGTGGTAAAAAACCTCCTTTCTGATTTAAATTTTTTTTTTTTTCGTTTCAAAGATGTTGATTTACTTGCAAGTTCTCTGAGCTTCTGTTAGTTTTACATTGCCTTTAAAAATATTTTTACAGCATTCTGACATGCAATCAATCACTATCTTTGGGGCATCTTTTATCATTTTTTTTCCGAAAATGAGTTGGTGCCTGATTCATAGCCATTACAAAACTACCATATTTTTTAATCAGTGGAGTTTTTTTCGCCATCTTTACTCTTCAACAGTTGAATGTCAAATGACTGAATTACTTTTTACTTTTACGTTTATTAAAATTACGATCAAATGCCATCAAAGCTAATTTCGATGGGTTTGAAAGATTCATATTTTTTTAGTATCGTTGAACCAACGGGTAATGTTCTGCTTCTTGAATTGATGGAATTGGTTGCGGACCATTATCGTTGAGTGGTTGAAATCTAGCAAATGTAGAATTTAATCAAGTAGAATTTATTTTTATTTGCTGTTTAGTTTTATAATCCAGAGTGATACCCTTGACCTTACATACATATTTTATGACACCATCTTTCACGTACTGATATCAATAATTTTTCGGACCTTACCCTACAAATTTCATGATTTTAGCATCCGGATGCTCATCAGTCCATTTACCAAGGTAGCTGTCTTCGGTTTTGATATTTTCTTTTTCTGGATCGAAAATATACATACAGTTATCGGTGTCGAAATACAACACCCTATCTTGGAGTTTTTCTAAAACTTTTATACAACTCCAAGATAGGGTGTTGTATTTCGACACCGATAGCTGTATGTATATTTTCGATCCAGAAAAAGAAAATATCAAAACCGAAGACAACTACATTGGCAGATGGATGTGGTTCTATAATATCGGTTTTATTCTCATAGCTGAATAATATGAATCTATCCTGTTCAAAAATTTCAACTGCTTTGACGGTGATATTTTTATCATTTAGTAGTTCAAATTATCTGGATGGTTCTGAAATATATTCAGTTGTAGTAAGAATATTATTTTGTGCATTTTTTCCCCATATGCAATTTATCATTAATTTTGCGCACTGGCGGAGTCCTGGTTTTTTTTCGATTTTTTCTTTTTCAAGTTTTATACCTTCAACCTCATAATAATCTTTAATGTATTTATCTTTATCTTCTTCGCTTTTAACAGAATTTGGATATCCACTTGCTTCTTTTTTAATTTTGAGGTATTTATCAATGTTATCCCTGTATACTTTTTCCGACCACTCAGTCCAATGCCAAACTTGATACACTTCCAGAATTTGGTAACCCAATTCTATTGCTTTGAATAATTCTACATGCGTCCAAACTCCAACTAAAGCACGCTGTTCAGTTTTATGACTACACTGTCCACTTTCATTCAAGTTTTACACAATGTATATATCATTTTGTTATTACAGTGGATCAGTAGCACTGGAATGTACAATTTATTTGGAGGTAATACTTTGCATTTAATGAGTCCTTTGTAAGATTTGATGTCTCCTATTTGTTCCTGACTTAGAATTGAAGGGTGACCAAGAGGGTACTCCCTATATTTATTCACACTAGGATACAAACTGCATACATCAATATATTTTATTTCCTGTTTAGATGTTGGTTCTATTTCATGATATAATTTTAGAGCATAAGTCCTACCACCAAATAATGCTTCCCTTGTGTCAGAGCATAAAAGCGACGCGCTTTTTCATCACGTCGTCATTTCACTGACGACTGAACAACGCACCGAACGCTCACAATGGATCCACGATTGCAGAGTAACAACATACAACATTTACGAAAAATTGCATTAGAAGTTTTAAAGAATACAAAGTGGATACCACCATACAGTAACTGTTTTAGATGCAATTCGAGTTCACGTTGGGTTTTTCAATGTGATGGCACTACGAAAAAGAAGATTGGTCAGAAGAAAAAATCATCATTGACGCTGAGTGAATCTACTCCTGAGAAGTCTACTTGGACGCACACATCAGACAACGATGATCTCATACCATATGATGTTATGAACATTGATCAAACTGAGACATTAACTAATGAGATAGCGGATGTGAAAGCTGAAAGTGGGGAACAATGGAACTCAACCGCAATGTCAATTAACGAGATCGCGGATGCGAAAACTGAGAGTGGTGAATTATACGCCTCAACCGAGGTGTCAAATGATGAAATCACTATTCTAAACACAGAGGATTCGCAGATGGAACTTCATGGAAGTGATAAACGCTGTAGCCAAAAGCGCTAACGATACTGAAATTAAGCAAAACACTTTGCCTAGCAGAAAGAGAAAAAGACCTTTATCGCGATAATCTTCCAAGAAAGTTAAAAATAGTGAATAAAATATTATTGATTTTATTTATTTGTTACGTTTTTAGCAATTTCAGAGCGTATCTTTTGAAAAATTTGGGTGGCCCTGAAAAGGGCCGTTTAAATTGTTTGCCGAGTCAATAAAATTAAGACAAATCAGGATAAAATCCTCCCTTGTTATATGTGGGTCTCCAGTATGGATCCGACACATATTCTGCTGCCTCAGTGGTAATCCACCTTGGTAGCGGCTTTGGAGGATTAAATTCAGACAAGTCTGGATATAATGCTCCCTCCTTATACGTGGGTTTCCACTCTGGGGTTTCCACATACACCTTGGGAGGACTAGGTCTCCGTCTTTGCAGGAATTCTTGAACTCCAGCTCTAATGGCTAACTACTGGCTCTCCGAATCTCTAACATTCTTCTGTCAATACTTTAATCGAGCATCGGCAGAGAATTTTAGCAAAATTTTCTCTTTTAGTTTAGAGATCATTTTGAAGATAAAAAAAAACGCTACACTGCGCTCCATATTATATGAAATGCGCGGACGCCGCTGACGACGTCATGCGTTTTTCTACCAAATTTCTCCGAACGTCAATTCAAGTGTGTTTCTTTTTTCCAGAATACCTCGAGCGATGTGGGGTGTGTCAGTGACAGGTCTCAGAACCTGGGCTGTCACTCTGACCCATGGGTCAGAGTGGCAGTCAGTGAGGGAGTGGGCCAGAGTGACTCATCGGTCCAGAGGTTGTGTTGTTAGATTCCAAAAGAGTAAGGTGAGTGCTTCGAAGGGTTTTTTTGACAGAAAAGAGCACAATTTACCAATGCTTCTATTTTTCTCGGATTCTAATGGCAGTGTGGTAAGCGAAGGGCGCCCCCCCCCCCCTTCGCTGTACACATTGAACTTAGAATAATACCGAGAAAAAAATAGATGTGTTGGTTAATTGTGGTACTTTACCAGTGCATTTTTAACAAAAGCGAAAGTCTTCGAATAGCGATGTAAAATGTACTCGTAGAAGTTACCTTTCAGAGAAATATGTTATGAGATAATGGTAAAATGGTACAGATAAAATTTTCCCGCGTCAAATCGGTGTTTTATTCATAGAAATATGATGTTTTTGACAAAAAAAGAAACACAGCTGATTTTACGTTCGGAGAAATTTGGTAGAAAAACGCATGACGTCGTCGGTGACGTCCGCGCGTTTTCAATAAAAAAAAAACAGATATCCCCATTGTTCATTCATACTGAAATGGATTACCGAGATCTGTATCGGAGCTATTTGGAGGATGGGATGCTGGCGAGAGGTGTGTTTGGTGATGAAGCACAGATGATATGGAAGGCTTTGAGTTTAGCAGAAACGGGTACTGTAGATAACTTCTTTGATATCTACAGGTACACCGTTATGCCGATGACGGACAACATAGATCGGGTCTTTGGATTGCCACCACGGTGGTTCCGACACACAAGATTGCTGGGGACATCAAGATTGATGGTGCGACTTGCGGCTACATCACTGCAGCGGTCTTTCATAATCTTCTCAGGGCATAGAGTTTACGAATACTTGCCGCTCTGGGGGGTACAGACAGGCCAGCCATGCAATTGTGCCATTTGGTTGCGACGTTCCCAAGACAACTTTCAGCTGTATTCAACCCAAACACATCGTGCGGTTTCTTTTGCAACCATCCAAAACAGCCATTTTCAGGGCCTCACAATTTTTTTTAAAGATACGCTCTGAAATTGCTACTGTACGATTTGTTCATTCTTCCTGAACTTGGAGATAATGTTCACATAATTTCTTCAAACCGAATTCATTCATCATGAACTCGGAGAGAATGTTCACATAATTTATCAAAGAATACTTCCCTAACAATAAAAAACCCACTACCACCCTTCATATCTATAATACGATCATCATATAGCATAATACAGAGCGTATCTTTCGTGAATTTTAAGTGGCCCTGAAAAGGGCCGTTTAAAATAATATAAAAATCATTTCTTTTGTTTCTTCATCACTGTTAAATCTTTCCCGAGTGATCCAAATGTTGATCGCTTCGTAGGTTCTTTCTGGAAACCATGTACCTCAATTGGTATGTCAATCGTGTGAGGTTTCAAGTTGATTGTACATTCAACCGGTTTCTGTGTTAATTGCTTTTGTAAATCCTTTATTTCCTGACAAATATTCCGTAACAATTTTGTCTGTTCTTCCCATTGTGAACTGTTGCTAACTTGGTATATAACAGGTTGAGTCGTTTGTTGTGTTTTCACCGGCGGTGTATACACTGGCTGTTGATCCGTTCGCGGATACACCATTGGTACCTGTTGCTGTTCTACCCGTGGTGTTATATTGCCTGCATACAGTGGAGTCGACATTTGCGTTGTTGCAGGAACATGGTCGTACTGCACATCAATAGTCTTGAGAAATTCCGTTACTGGACCCATGTTTCAAAATAACGCTAACGTTACAATTTTACGCATGTAATAACGTTAACATCTTCGAGGATAAAATATATGGGATGCGCGGGCCTCGTTGACGACGTCATTGAGTTTTTCTACCAATTTTCCCCGAACGTCAAATCGGCTGTGTTTCTTTTTTGTCAAAAACATCATATTTCTATGAATAAAACACCGATTTGACTCGGGAAAATTTTATCTGTACCATTTTACCATTATCTCATAACATTTCACTGAACGGCAATTTCTACGAGAACATTTTACAACGCTATCGTCTTCGAATTTATTCGAAGACTTTCGCTTTTGTTAAAAAATGCACTGGTAAAGTAACACAATTTACCAATACATCTATTTTTTCTCGGTATTATTCTAAGTTTAATGTGTACATCGAAGGGGAGCGCCCTTCGCTTACCACACTGGCATTAGAATCGGAGAAACAATCGATACATTCGTAAATTATGCTCTTTTCTGTCAAAAAACCGTCGAAGCGCTCACCTTACTCTTTGGAATCTAACAACAGAACCTCTGGACCGATGAATCCTACCCTGGGAACCTGACACTCTGACCCAGCCCATCGTTCGTCGTGAGTCTGGCCCATGGGCCAGAGTGACGACGAGCCCGTCACTCTGGTCCACCCCCTCGCTCGTCGTCACTCTGGTCCATGGGCCAGAGTGACGGCCAATACTACTTCCGTAACGCCGCCGGCATGTACTGCGTAAGGGTGACGTCATGGAGTGAAATCGGTAGGGTGACACCAACGTACCTACGAATATGACTGATCACCATACTGTTGCGCGAGCGCACGTAACAATAACAACAGCGACGACAACAACAATTGCAAACAAAATGCCAGTTGTATACAAGCAACGCTATGAAGGATAAAAAATACGCACACAACAGAATCAATACCAACAACAACCGTTTGGTTCAACACTTGAACAGCAGCAGCAATAACACGGGGCCATCACTGCGTGTGCTGTATATCAAGAAAACACGTGAACTTGACCAATATGCCCTATCACTAACTCGCGGCCATTTTGGATCCACCAGGTCCGGTTCCGTGCTTTTACTTAACTTTCCATATATGGAAGTCATGAATAATTCAAAAGCTCCATATATGGAAATGCTACTCCAAAACTTTGACCTGTAGCACTGAAACAACAGAAGAAATATATAAATCACTGAAAAGTGTTCAAACTGCAAAAGCCAGTGGCCCTGACGGAATTAGTCCAAGAATATTGAAACTGTGTGCATCCTCCCTATAGCTGGTCCACTAGAATTTAATTGCTTTCAAGAAATTTCTTGAAAAATCTTTCTTCCCGCCTGAATGGAAAATGGCAAATTATGTCCCATATACAAAAAAGACGACCCCACCGACCCAAGTAATTATCGCCCAGTTTCTCTTCTCTGTTGCCTGTCCAAAATTTTCGAAAAGTGTATATACCTTCACATGAATGAATATTTAAGAGATAATATGCTTCTAACAAACCTTCAATCGGGATTCACTCCGCAAGATAGCACAGTATTTCATTGACAAAAAAAGAAACACAGCTGATTTTACGTTCGGAGAAATTTGGTAGAAAAACGCATGACGTCGTCGGTGACGTCCGCGCGTTTTCAATAAAAAAAACAGATATCCCCATTGTTCATTCATACTGAAATGGATTACCGAGATCTGTATCGGAGCTATTTGGAGGATGGGATGCTGGCGAGAGGTGTGTTTGGTGATGAAGCACAGATGATATGGAAGGCTTTGAGTTTAGCAGAAACGGGTACTGTAGATAACTTCTTTGATATCTACAGGTACACCGTTATGCCGATGACGGACAACATAGATCGGGTCTTTGGATTGCCACCACGGTGGTTCCGACACACAAGATTGCTGGGGACATCAAGATTGATGGTGCGACTTGCGGCTACATCACTGCAGCGGTCTTTCATAATCTTCTCAGGGCATAGAGTTTACGAATACTTGCCGCTCTGGGGGATACAGACAGGCCAGCCATGCAATTGTGCCATTTGGTTGCGACGTTCCCAAGACAACTTTCAGCTGTATTCAACCCAAACACATCGTGCGGTTTCTTTTGCAACCATCCAAAACAGCCATTTTCAGGGCCTCACAATTTTTTTTAAAGATACGCTCTGAAATTGCTACTGTACGATTTGTTCATTCTTCCTGAACTTGGAGATAATGTTCACATAATTTCTTCAAACCAAATTCATTCATCATGAACTCGGAGAGAATGTTCACATAATTTATCAAAGAATACTTCCCTAACAATAAAAAACCCACTACCACCCTTCATATCTATAATACGATCATCATATAGCATAATACAGAGCGTATCTTTCGTGAATTTTAAGTGGCCCTGAAAAGGGCCGTTTAAAATAATATAAAAATCATTTCTTTTGTTTCTTCATCACTGTTAAATCTTTCCCGAGTGATCCAAATGTTGATCGCTTCGTAGGTTCTTTCTGGAAACCATGTACCTCAATTGGTATGTCAATCGTGTGAGGTTTCAAGTTGATTGTACATTCAACCGGTTTCTGTGTTAATTGCTTTCGTAAATCCTTTATTTCCTGACAAATATTCCGTAACAATTTTGTCTGTTCTTCCCATTGTGAACTGTTGCTAACTTGGTATATAACAGGTTGAGTCGTTTTGTGTTGTGTTTTCACCGGCGGTGTATACACTGGCTGTTGATCCGTTCGCGGATACACCATTGGTACCTGTTGCTGTTCTACCCGTGGTGTTATATTGCCTGCATACAGTGGAGTCGACATTTGCGTTGTTGCAGGAACATGGTCGTACTGCACATCAATAGTCTTGAGAAATTCCGTTACTGGACCCATGTTTCAAAATAACGCTATTTTTTCTCGGTATTATTCTAAGTTTAATGTGTACATCGAAGGGGAGCGCCCTTCGCTTACCACACTGGCATTAGAATCGGAGAAACAATCGATACATTCGTAAATTATGCTCTTTTCTGTCAAAAAACCGTCGAAGCGCTCACCTTACTCTTTGGAATCTAACAACAGAACCTCTGGACCGATGAATCCTACCCTGGGAACCTGACACTCTGACCCAGCCCATCGTTCGTCGTGAGTCTGGCCCATGGGCCAGAGTGACGACGAGCCCGTCACTCTGGTCCACCCCCTCGCTCGTCGTCACTCTGGTCCATGGGCCAGAGTGACGGCCAATACTACTTCCGTAACGCCGCCGGCATGTACTGCGTAAGGGTGACGCCATGGAGTGACATCGGTAGGGTGACACCAACGTACCTACGAATATGACTGATCACCATACTGTTGCGCGAGCGCACGTAACAATAACAACAGCGACGACAACAACAATTTAAAAAACTTCTCCAAATATGCCCGTTATTTCGTCAAAAACACTTCTTCAAATATCTCCGTTATTTAGTTAATAAAAATAATTTCTTATTTCATAATTCGCGCTATTTCGTCATTTCGATGCATTTTTTATTCCGCAATTTCGCTGTATTTTCCTATTTCGCTTTTTCGTGGTATTTCATATTTCGATAATTCGCTATATTTGACATATTATGGGATATTGGCATGCCTCAACGGCTGGCGTGGCATGCCACATACCCTTTATCACTGAGGAATTTTAACTAATAGTTTTGTATTACTACAGAGTAACATTGGTCTGTATCAGGTGATAAGGTGTGGAATCGGGGCTTACTATTTAAGTTGAAAAGAATGGGAATTGTCGGCCCAACATATGACCTATTACAAAATTATTTTGACAATCGGCACCAGCGAGTAATCGTTTCAAACTCGAACTCCTGCTGGAGCTGTGTCTCAGGTGGGGTGCCCCAGGGATCCATACTCGGCCCTCTTCTTTTTGGAAATTTAATCCCATGAAAACAGAATCACTTTTAGTATCATGGAAAAATAACATAATCGTCCACCCTCCCCTTCAGATGTCGGATAAGGATATTGTAGAAGTCGAAACACACAAACATTTAGGTCTTACTTTTAACAGAGACGGTACGTGGAAAGATCATGTCACTGATATTGAAAATCGAGCCGCAAGTCGAATGTATATACTGAGGAAATATAAATTCATTCTGGACAGGAGAACCCTTGAGCGTATATACTTGTCATACATCGGTCCAGTGTTGGAATATGCCTCCTCGGTATGGGGTAATTGCTCAGTTGAAAATTCAACCTCTCTGGAAGATATCCAATACGAGGCTGCTAGATTAGTCACGGGAGCAACTAGAAGCTGCAGCAAACAATCACTATTACGGGAAACCGGTTGGGATTCACTATCTAGCAGGAGAGAGAAAACTAAACTTGTGCAATTTTTTAAAATGATTAGGAGAACCACGCCCCCTTACTTATATACTCTAGTTCCTATTGAATCTGGAAGTCTAACCAATTCTAATTTCAGACAAAAAGGTCTCAGGACTCCCAGAGTTTACGCGACAAGATACGAAAATTCATTTCTTTCAGCTACCGTCAAATTATGGAACAACTTTCCGCCAAAGGCGAAAGAATGTGAATCTGTCTCTGACTTTAAGAATTTTCTTTTAACCGATTGAATTATCATACCGTCATATTATTATATAGCGTACCGAAGACCAAGCCAAATCTATCACTGTCGCCTGCGAACAAACTGCAGTAACCTGAAATATGACCCGTTTTGCAATCATTTGAATAATAGTCCATTTTGCGACTGTGGAGAATTAGAAACTGCTGAGCACTTCTTACTCCGCTGTCCAATATTCGAGCGTGAAAGAGTCCGTTATTTAGCCAATCTGAATGTGAACTTGGAAGTCAAAATATTACTGTATGGGTCCGTAGATATATCTAATACCAAAAATGCCGACATATTCATTGCCGTCCAAAAGTTCATCGACGATACTAAACGATTTAACTGACATTATACAGTTGTCGCCCGTTGTCGAGGGAGACATTGAGATTTGTCACCCGCTCGAGAACGGAATGTCTCACGAGGAGCGAAGCTCCGAGGGAGACATTCCGTTCTCGAGCGGGTGACAAATCTCAATGTCTCCCGAGAAGAAGGGCAACAACTGTTTTGTTATCCGATTAGACTACAGAATAAAATCCTTGCCATCCACACGCACGATGTTGCACTGAGTCACGAGTCCTTTCTTTCCCGATTATGTATATTGTCAGTAAAACTTATCGTCCTATATATAGCATTTCTGTTCCATAACCGATAGTCAAGCTGATAAGCGTTTGATAATCCGCGTTTATTTACGATCAATTTGGTGGTTAAATCGTCAATATCGGTCCATGCAATGTAAACCAATAAGCCATATAGGTATTTTCTCGTCTTCTGCAATGTGGCATATTCAATGTTGTCTTGTGCGCGCAATTTACTCGCGATGTTCATTTCATAACGGTCTTCCCCAAAAGCTATTGGGAAGTTGTCAATTTCATTAATGTACATTCATTTGTGTCAGTGCTCATGGCGATCCTAACATAAAATACTTCTATCATCACATTGCAGACATCGGGGAGGATAAGCGTACAGTACCATTCATTCGCGACAAACGTATGCATTACGTTGTCTACCAGTAAACATTTATAACCAACCAACCTCAAGGGATCCTCTCTTTCAATCTTGCATCATAATGTCGACATGAACAAATTGATTCACCGAGATGTTTCGAAGTAAAAAGTAAATAATAACGCTTGTCCGATAAAAATATCAACTTAGAAGTTCGAATATCAGTGTTCACTAAATATATGCAAATTAGCAAACACCACAACTGGCGTGTATTGCGAATCCGTGGGGTATATAAGATCTATGATTTTTCGTATGTATAGTGATGTGAAATAGATGAGTTACTGCAGTGTGTGTTTGGAGATATTCTTACAATATAACATCAGGCGGGCGACAAAAACAATGTCTCCCGGCTCAGTGGGCGACAGTGTGATTTGTCGCCCGGCACGTGACAGGACATGGGCCAATCAGAAGGGTGGAAAATAGGGAGGAGCATAACAAAATATGGTTATGAACTGTAAAGCGTGAACCAAAAGCCTACATAAAACAAACATATTGTGCTCTCGTATACTCAAGCATGACAGAGGTGTGATTCTGTGTGAGGGGTGGGTTGCGGGTGCTTGTGGAACAGGCAATTCAACATTGAGACCCAATCAAACCATGATGCAATATATATATACTAAGGAAATGGCCACCTATAAGCCTTTGGCTTACTGCCAAATCCTTTTCTCTAATGTTAAATTGTTATCGTCCTTATATTATGTATTATATGTGCTATTCTTGAGAATAAAATATTGTTTACACTAAACAACGGAATCGGGGCTGGATGAATATATGAAACCACAGAACCGGACCAGGTGGATCCAAAATGGCCGCGAGTTAGTGATAGGGCATATTCGTCGATAGTGCAATAGTGGTATACTGGTGGCGATGTTAGACGTTGAAAGGGGTCATTTGCAGAATGAGGTCCACAGAGGGTGAATTTAGAGATGCTATCCAACACAGCGGGCTAGCATCACCAAATTCGCACTCTGGGGAACTCATTGTGCGTAGGCCTCATCTTCTGGGATGTATTTATAGTCCCAAATCAACATTGATTTAGTAACTTTTTGCCTTCTGGGAAGTATCTATATCCCCTAATTTGCAGAATATAAAATGCATAATAGAGGTGCCAAATGGGTGAACATCACCATCTTCATGGTCGTGGTGGTGGTTGTATATGGTGATGGTTGTATTGCGATCATGGTGGTGGGTGATGATTTTCATGATATTGGTGATGGTCGTGGCGGTGGTTGTATATGGTGATGGTTGTATTGCGATCATGGTGGTGGGTGATGATTTTCATGATATTGGTGATGGTCGTAGTGGTGGTTGTATATGGTGATGGTTGTATTGCGATCATGGTGGTGGGTGATGATTTTCATGATATTGGTGATGGTCGTGGTGGTGGTTGTATATGGTGATGGTTTTATTGCGATCATGGTGGTGGGTGATGATTTTCATGATATTGGTGATGGTCGTGGCGGTAGTTGTATATGGTGGTGGTTTTATTGCGATCATGGTGGTGGGTGATGATTTTCATGATATTGGTGATGGTCGTGGCGGTGGTTGTATATGGTGGTGGTTTTATTGCGATCATGGTGGTGGGTGATGATTTTCATGATATTGGTGATGGTCGTGGTGGTGGTTGTATATGGTGGTGGTTTTATTGCGATCATGCTGGTGGGTGGAGACATTAGTGCTATTGGTGATGGTCGTAGTGGTGGTTGTATATGGTGATGGTTTTATTGCGATCATGGTGGTGGGTGATGATTTTCATGATATTGGTGATGGTCGTGGCGGTGGTTGTATATGGTGGTGGTTTTATTGCGATCATGGTGGTGGGTGATGATTTTCATGATATTGGTGATGGTCGTGGCGGTGGTTGTATATGGTGGTGGTTTTATTGCGATCATGGTGGTGGGTGATGATTTTCATGATATTGGTGATGGTCGTGGCGGTGGTTGTATATGGTGGTGGTTTTATTGCGATCATGGTGGTGGGTGATGATTTTCATGATATTGGTGATGGTCGTGGCGGTAGTTGTATATGGTGGTGGTTTTATTGCGATCATGGTGGTGGGTGATAATTTTCATGATATTGGTGATGGTCGTGGCGGTGGTTGTATATGGTGGTGGTTTTATTGCGATCATGGTGGTGGGTGATGATTTTCATGATATTGGTGATGGTCGTGGCGGTAGTTGTATATGGTGGTGGTTTTATTGCGATCATGGTGGTGGGTGATGATTTTCATGATATTGGTGATGGTCGTGGTGGTGGTTGTATATGGTGGTGGTTTTATTGCGATCATGGTGGTGGGTGATGATTTTCATGATATTGGTGATGGTCGTGGTGGTGGTTGTATATGGTGGTGGTTTTATTGCGATCATGCTGGTGGGTGGAGACATTAGTGCTATTGGTGAGGGTCGTTGTGGTGGTTGTATAGAAACATCAAGTTAATTGAAGACAATCAGATCGATCTAACAAAACGACTATAGACACCCTGGAGAAAAGTTCGAAGAACATAATATAGCGCTCAAGTGCAATACAACAATTCCTAATCCATGTGTACCAACCAGTCACATAACCAGAATGAAGCTAATAAGTGCATTTCTTGAAGCTAATAAGTGCATGTCCTTCTCTGTTACATGTACCACATGTGTGTGTCCTGCGCACACGTTCTATCCATTTTCTACAGTGGCTACACACTCGCGCATCGATCACATAATTCTCCCTCGTGCGCTGGTAGATCTGGTGATAAACTCTGCGGTGCTTAACGACAACGAACTGTTCACTTCAAATCATCCGCCTGTGACATCTTGCATATACGCATTCCGGATGTCTCAGTTGATATACCTCTACCTCACACAAAAGTCGCTTTTAACTGGGAGAAAATGGACAAATCAGAACGCACTGAATAATTTCATAATGCGCGTTGCATCCCGACTCGAAGAGGATACACTGTGAACACATCGAGCGATATAATATGCTACCGATAATATTAAACGTTTCTGGAAAACTGTGAACCAGTCTTCGCACTCAAACGGACTAGGATGGGCAATGAATTTTGATAACACCATACTGCGTGAACCAGCACAACTTTTATCTGCTTGGTGTTAATATTTTAAGAATCTATATACTCCAGCGCCTCATTCTGATCCAGATTTTGAGAAATATGCACACACGCGATTAGCGTTACTATTCAATAATTTGCACGAAGACATCAACTCGGAAATGTCCTGTGATCCGATTAACACAACATAGTTGACGACCACTATAAGAACTCTCAAACGTGGGAAATCTAGCGGGATTGACAACATATGCACAACATATGAACACGTTTTATATGCTAATGAACGCCTGAAAGAATTTCTATGTCATTTATTTAGCGGTATATTATATGCAGCTCTGAAAACAAGCTTCATAATACCACTGTTCAAATGTGATCCCAAGCCAAGGAATCTTCCGGACATCTATCACGCAATCACTCTACTCCGACTATCTATAAGGTGTTCGAACATAATCTATTCTTCTGAAACGCTTCCTTGATAGATAGATAAAGATAAAGATATATTTATTGACAGATACGGCCACTCGAGGCCGATCGATGCCAAACGAGTTACATAAATCAACAAATAAATTGTGCATAGTAAATTTTATTCATTTCAAAACGAACTTAAATTCAACATGGAAAACCAAAAGTGTGTAAGCTTCCTCGTGACATCGTTTATCCTCCATGAATCAATAGCGTACAGACGGGATTTTGATTCTAGAGATTATGTGTGCCTTTTGACGTTCTTGACTGATAAAATCCATTGTTTTGCCGAAAACGCTCTTCGGAAGTGAGTTACTTCCAACACTCAACAACACATTGATCTACTCCATTGATAAATCGTTCCACTCCAACATATATGGCTCTTGGTCTGTTGGGCATCACGCATGCATACCAATCGAAAAGGAAAACTGCTCTTCATCGCGGATTCATTCATCTCTCATACAGAAGGTCACCAGGTTCCGCTACAAATATTTCTGCAAAAATTGTTCCAAAACTTTTTGTTCGACCGATCAACGTCTGGGTTTACCGCTAACACAATTCAGTTGCTCAAAGACTATATGACATATATATGACTTTCTGCATGGACACCTACATGGAATCTGGTGAATTCCCACGTAAACCAGTGTGGAAATCCCTGGTTAAATATGCCATACGAGGTTACTACTCTACACAGTGATCTAGCCCTATTAGGGGCCACCCAAAATACGACACGTTCCGCGCTGTAACAAGTGACCCACTTCCATGCTGGAACATTTGGAAACTACTCCGAATGTATCATCGCCGTTCTTCTCACCTCAGAAACTTGGCATTATTGATGAAAAATGTCCTATGACAATAGAGTCATTTGTAAAGTCTGTGCATGGTTCGAGGTAGAGCAACGACCTACTACACGCCATCCGATATTATTGCGCTGCCTCGACAGTGTCGCTGCGGGACTTCCCTGCTTTGTGACATGATACACTTTACACATTGACTGTATATATGTTCATAGATGTTCATATTCTTCTCCTAAAATGGAGGTATGCAATAAATAATAATTAGACCACAAAATCACAATATTGTGACTAAAGCATGCACGAAACTTCACATATAGGTTGCCTATTCATCCAATAACCAAAATTTCGGCCCAAAATGCTCCGCCCACCTGGCTATTTATGAATTTGGGGCCATTTGCCACACTTTCCGACATTTTGCGAATAAGGAATAAGGAATAAGTAACAAAATTCACGTTGCTATCGTTATCCCAATATTTCGTAAGTATACCTACATCCAAAGTGTTATTGTTAATATCCGACTGGTCATAAGGAAATCAAGAAGGGATTGAGAAATGATTTTCTCAACATATTATGTATAAAAATAATACCAGATTGTAGTATCAAGTGCCCTCTAGTTGTAGTAATTTCTTGCGCATGTCACAAACTTTAGAGAACACGATCGGAAATAAAGGAATACATATATTATATCACTTGGATATTTGACCAGTTTACATTTGTCATCTTCTAGCGAAATCTCCTCAGAATAGATTGGAAAAGTTGCCGCGTTCGATATTCAACAAATAGTGCAATAAATTACCTAATCACCTGTATCATGATGTGTAGAACTAACCAGTGTGCATCGTTACCATACCAGCGTGCAATCATGCAATGCATCGGTCATCCCCGTGGTCATAATAAAGCTCATTGTAATTAATGACAACTGGCAGATTTCTGGCGGCGCAGCAAAAATAATAACACCGCCTACAACTGGCATTGTCAATGCCGCTATGTGGCTATTGTTGACACGTTAGGTCCACAACATCTCAAGAAACACAAGGTTCGTTGGTTGCAAACAGTGGCCTTTTTCAAATTTTCTCCGAATGACTAACGCCATGGAAAACACTATACACCCACAATAAAGTCTCCCCACAACTAAGCAACACATATACGTGCAATTTCATTCTTTAGTCACCAAAGTCAAGATCCAACCATTAACTTTATTAAGGGACCCCCACTGTAGTATAGTCGTTTGCTATGGTGGTCGTCGCTTTATGGTGGGATGATGTGGTGCAGGTTCTGCTAGTGGCACTGTCGCAATAATATTGATGGTGGTGTAGATCTTATAAAGTGGTGATAAGGCTTTATGGTGGGATGATGTGGTGCAGGTTCTGCTAGTGGCATTGTCGCAATAATATTGATGGTGGTGTAGATATTATAGGATGGTGATAAGGCTATATGGTGGGATGATGTGGTGCAGGTTCTGGTAGTGGCATTGTCGCAATAATATTGATGGTGGTGTAGATATTATAGGATGGTGATAAGGCTATATGGTGGGATGATGTGGTGCAGGTTCTGGTAGTGGCACTGTCGCCTTAATATTGATGGTGGTGTAGATCTTATAAAGTGGTGATAAGGCTATATGGTGGTGGCGACTGGGATATTGGTATAAGAAATAGTTATTCCCAAATTTGTACATGATGATATAATTGGAACTGTCTGCTTATATAGTAACCCATTTCCACCGAGGCGAGTTACTATTATAATCATACAGCCAATGCTAGATCATGCCATGAATCTCTACTTTGGCTATCATATTTCACCAGTACAAAACCTGGGAACTTTTTGATGTTCTGACCCTTTCTGACATGGAACTTTATAACACTGAACATACAAGGCAGGGAATATATATCTTTGTTAGTACTTGTTCCCCAACAATCTACTTCATATTAGGGGGCGGTCCCAGCTCCAGATTGCATGCTTTTCTGAGACATTTGTTAGCCGATATCGCAATAAACATTGAATTAGTTACTCAGGAGAAATTCCATAATTATAAGCGACGCAAAGCAAAATCGCTTACAAAGTCATTTAATTCGTGCAATTTCGAGTTGGGACCTTCACCCACAGTGAATTACCTTATTAAGGAATAGGTAATAGCTAAGAAATATATCTCCCGCGTTATTTTTTTACTATAAGGTTCCCTGCCAAAGCTTCAAAAAGTTCCAATGTTTTGTGCTCGTGGAATATGATCTCTACAGGCGTTAGCCATATATAGTAGAGGTTCGTGGTATAATCTAAGTCAATGATTGTTATGGGGTGTGTGCACGCACACAAGCCTTCGGACAATTTGAGAGCGGGACTCTCACACGTCATGTACTTATGGCGTTATATATATGTTCGGCCATGCTCACGCACGACTCAGTCTCAGGGTAATAAATAAATAAACTGGCGGATCTGTTCCAATAAATCGTGGTATAATCTGAACCGATATTTATGTTCAATTTATACTTAATCCTTGCATAACACAATTCTGCACAATTCCCTGTTTGTAGTTGTCCGTGTTGTGTTCAGACAAACCTTATACTGACTTCGACGAATTGTTGCAGGCGCAGATTACCGACAACAAGTCTACACGTCCGTGGATACGACGCTATTCCGAGAATTATGACAAGTCGGTCATTTATCTGCGCAGAACTATCAAGATGCACAGATCGGAACAATTTCCGTCTCAGACAGACAATCACAGGTAAATTGGTCGGCAATAATGTGGTTCTGGTCTGAACATGTCATCATATAACGACTTTTTACCTTTGGTTGTCTGCCTGAGACGGAAATTCAACAACTTTCACGGCTTCTTTACTAAATAATCGTTGGCGAGATTAGTCCCCTTGGGAAATGTTCAGAAAATATAAGTTCAACATTATTTTAAACGGCGCTGTTTGTTGAACTTATTTTTGAACATTTTCCACCGCTGCATATAGGAATTATTCTGCACTGTCTTGTTTCGTCTGATTGTCGTATCTGTCATCTGCTTTTCCTGAGCATCCACCAAGACGAATAGCAGGTCATCCAATGTATGCTTTATAATTGAATCGGTGAACCGTTTAGAAAGAAAGGGATAAAGAACACGCCTTACAGTATATATATAGGTCATAAACATATTTGTAAATGTCTGTACAACGCGTTATAAAGAGTTGTTGAAAGTCGTTATAACGACTTGCAAGTCGTTATAACGAGTTGTACGTCGCTATATAACGACTTGGAAGTCGTTATAACGGGGAAGTCGTTATAACGAATTGGAAGTCGTTATAACGAGTTGTATATTTGTATATTAATTAGGGGTGTGGTGGTGTTTCGGATGGCCCTAATCCCATTTCGTACTATATGTCTTACCAATATCCGTTCAAGACTACATTATAAATTCAGAGACAACAAGGATTTCGAAGGCTACAACACAGATTAATCACATAATACCAGAATCGTTGAAGCCCCTTCATAAATGATGAGTTTCCAAAATTTTTTTTAGAGATTTTCATGGGACTGCGCGGGGTCACGCAAAAGGACTTAAACAAATTACCTTCAACTGTGTGGTAAAACTACCGTGAGGCTGGAATGACAGTATATAGATTGTGTGATGAATGAAACACAGGATTGTTCTGACATCACAACAGACACCTCCGGCGGGGCGATATTTCAGACACTATAATCTCCGACCGAAGCGTCTGTGTGCGATTCTTGATCGAACGTTCCCCTCTTATCAGAGAAGTCGGTCACTTATTGTCAGAGAATTACAGGGATGAGAACAATTTCGACCCCAGACAGAAACTCGAGTAGATTATCATTCTATAACGTTCTATTCTCTCAATAACATACACTCTAAAAAATATCTGGAACCAAATAAGCTTATTTGGTTCTTCATTTTGTCCATATTGTAGAACGAATGAAATTTGTTCTTCAATGAACAAAGAACCACTTGGTTATTCGTTGCAACTTTATGAAGAACCAACTGATTCTACATGGGGTTTTCTGTAGAACCAGTTGGTCTTTGGTCGTGAAGAACCAGATAACGAATTGTGTGTCTCAGAAAGCACCCATATACAAAGAACCAAAACGAAGAACCAAAATATGACAAAGCACACAAATCTATATACATCAATAAACACAATTTTGTCCATATAGGGTAACAAAATAAGCTTTTGGTTTTTGGTAAGAACCTGGTTCTTACTTGGTTTTAAATTTATGTAAGAACCAAATCTTCTTTCTGTGGTTCTTCGGGTAACCAAGTGGTTCTTAACAAAGACACCAACCCATCCAGTTGAGGTGTTCTTCACAAAGAACCAACTGGTTCTCCGAGTAGAACCATTTGGTTCTTTTTGAAGAACAAAATGGGTTCTTTATGAAGAACCTTATTATTATAGTGCTTTTGAAACAATGTCCCGCGAAAAATAGAACTGCGCGAATTTATATACGACTAAGGTAACTCATTTCCACCCCTCGGGGCGGTACCCCCGTGGGTGTGGGTGAAGATTGGGTGTTTCTAGTGGGTATTTGTGGCGGGACGACCACCATGCCGTCAAATTGGTCGAAATGGTCACCGTTCTCGAAAATGGTACATACCACATCGGGGTGGTATACCCCGGGTGTGGAATGAGGGTGGGGTGCTTCTATGGGATAATTGGGGCGGGCCACCCACCATGCCGTCAAATTCTTCGAAATTCGAAATCCTTACCGTTCTCGAAAATGGTCCATACCACATATTCATCCCCTCGGGCCTTCGTGGTCACCGTTATTGTTAGTTCTGCATGCATTACCTTTGATCCTTTGACTCTGATGAGTCAAACTAGTTGTATATATCGTTTCTGCACAATGTATACAACAACCAAGAACCAAATTATTGGTTCTTGAATTGGTTCTTTGGCCATAATTCTTAGAGTGTATAATTATGTACATTATGCAGTTCTAAGTTGGAAACAACGGTCTTTTTGTTGGAGCGTGGTGTGTTTCTGAATACATGTTCAAGAAATTGTTGCTTTCGGAGAAATTCAGGCTCAAAGTTATAAACCGTAATTTCATATAATAGTATGTGACTCGGTTAAATTATTCCAAAAACCTACCAGTATCGGTTGTGGGATTTAGTAACCATGCACTGTATTAAAGACATATTAAGTACTTGTTCGGGTGCGTGAAACTGATAAGTTAGTACTCATGCGCTATGACAACTGGAGGAATGTAACATTCCACTAACATCGGCGAAAATTTGAAGCAAATCGACCGTACCACTCCATAGAAAACATTGTCAGAACTACGCTCAATTGTAAATATTTACTATTCGATTCGGGACGCATCTATCGGCGATAAACTAACGAAAACGATTTCGCCATCGAGAGTCACTGCATTTAATTCATATATAAGAATTACGGTGTGTGTTATCAATTTGGATATACTATTTCTAAAAATTACTACTTTGAACAAGATTATTCTCCATTTCTATTTGATCACCATACCGGAGTGTTTTACATAACTTTAAGTGCATGACACACCCACTTCAAACTGCGAGGCGAGTTCAACCCCATCGCTAGCTACGCTGATCTGACCACTACCATCACGTATACAGAATGTAAGGAAATCTCACATTTTTGATTTAAGACTTTTACCGGTTAAGATTCATTCTGCTTTATTCTGAGAAACTGAATTGTAAATTTCATCGGGAAATTGGCTAGATCAAGCCAGAATGAATTGTAACCGACAAATACAAAAAACGTTGGATTTATTTACACTCTGTATATGTGTTGGCAGTGGTCATACTCACATACTAAGACCAGCGTAGCGAGGGGACTGGACTGAACTCTGCCTTGCAGATTGACCCCATGCACCTCGCCTCAATGGGGTGTATTCGAATCCCGCGGTTTGGTATGTTCGCAAATGGTTGGATCACCAATACGAAATTCGCGAGTAAAGAATCTAACACAGAGACCAAGTAGAGAACAAGAACGTGTTCGAAATGCAGGATTAGTACTCATCGGTTGTCGCCTTAACCCTTTACCCAACAAAATGGCCAAAACCGGCCAAATAAAGCTTCAACAGCCTAAAATATCTTCGGTCTGTCTCAATAGAACCATACAAATATGGATATCATTGGAACCGGCTCATTGACCACATTGTGATAGTTACAGTTATGCCCTGTGCCAATGCATTCTCTTATATATGCGAGTCGACCTATGGTCGACTCGCATATATAAGAGAATGCATTGGCACAGGGCCCTTCTGTTGGGTAAAGGGTTAAAGGGGGAGGGGGCTACATGTACTCAAATTTCCTGTAGTTGAGGGATTTGTTTAGCCTGACGTAATAACAAAAACTTTTCCAATATGCCCAGTGCGAGTACCAATGGAAATTTTAGTCGACTAAAATATGTCAACTTTCACTGTCGACTGAGTACGACGGGAATAAACATATTTTACAGCAAAACCGGAATGTAATAAATAGAACGCTCGCCATGGATATAATTATTAATAGAACGCTCGTCATGGATATAATTATTAATAGAACGCTCGTCATGGATATAATTATTAATAGAACGCTCGCCATGGATATAATTATTAATAGAACGCTCGTCATGGATATAATTATTAATAGAACGCTCGTCATGGATATAATTATTAATAGAACGCTCGTCATGGATATAATTATTAATAGAACGCTCGTCATGGATATAATTATTAATAGAACGCTCGTCATGGATATAATTATTAATAGAACGCTCGCCATGGATATAATTATTCTCTTACAATTTTCAGGCAAATGTTACATTATATGCATACTTGTCCCAGATATTTATTACTTTTATTGTATGGTCATCGGGTGTCTTGAGTTGACGTCCCGTGTCGACATAATTGTTTACCCGATGTGTGTCAAATGTTGTTAAATCCATGCTCTATCCAGAGTGATCAGATATCGATTTTGCAATTTGTTGTTTATCGAGATGTGTAATTATTGGTGGCCTGGTAAAAAGTCGTCAAACCGACTGTATCAGACTAAATTGCGGATGAAGATGGATAACTCTAAATCAAGTGCCTTTCCGTTAGATATATTGACAATCCAGCCATATTTCGTTGAACAAAAACACGTCTTGAACAATTTTAAACTATAGTTGACTGTGGTTTATAGCATTATTTTTGGGCAATTAATCGATTCTGATAACTGAAGCGGAATATTTAAAAATGTTGTTGTTGGAATCTGATGATATGTGGACCATTGAATTGGATTGAGCACCTTTAAATATACATGTACGAGCAGATTAAGCGACAATGTAACGAATGAAGACCCAGGCTCAGCTTTAGTATTAAGTCCCATAAAAAAAATCTGGTCTATATGTATACGATTATCGTTTGCGCCACAACAGTGTGGGTGCACCGGAAGTATGGGAACACGTAATGGAACTTACATGAGACCATCTCCACTGGAAGCACAGCTGCTAATTATTTGGACTATACCGATATGGCAATTTAGAAGAAGGAAGTACATATATTCGTTTAGAGAACGGTGCCCCATGTGTCCATGATGTCAATTGACGTACACTGTTAATTGTTTTTGGTGGCCCCTGGTAATTTTAACTAGGGTCGTGCATGTAATCTTCGCAACTGATACACGTAAGAAACAAGAAAACCATAGTCAGAAATGGTAATGCCATCAAGATCATATTATTACGCATATATAAAATATAAGATATACTGGCTTCATTAATGCACCACCTCTGAATTCCGTTAAAACAACTAATCCTGCAAATTATTACAACAACTACGGCTTATCACTGAAGGTTTCTCATTCACCACACCAGACAGCCTCTAAATGCGGACCACTTCATTCATTTCTTATATTTATTTAGATTTTTGATGATTTATTCCCATAAAAAGTTGAAAGTATTCCTATTTATTTAAAAAAAAAATTCCCAGAATTTGAGACTAACCCATGCAGAACTGTAAGTCGGCCCAATATAAGCTTGAGTCAAGTTGAGTGTCACCTGTGAATTATCGATCGATTTCCGTGTTCTGGTCACTCGATGCAATGCACTGTGAGGGGGGAAATATATTTGAGATTTAGTTTTTGTGTGATGCGTACTATACAAGACAAAGTACCACTCATTAAAGGTACTCAATCCGATTCGATGGTCCCCATATCATAAGACTCGAATAACAACAATCTTTTTTGAAATGCCGCTTCGGTTATCAGAATCGAGTAATTGCCCAAAAATAATGCTAACCACAGTCAATTGTAGTATAAAAATGCCCGAAACATGTTATTTATCAACATTTTGTTCAACGAAATTTTGCCGGTTTGTCAAATATCTGACACAAAAAAAGCCACTTGATTTTAGAGTTATCCATCTTCATCCGCAATTTGGTCCGAGACCGTCTTCTCGTCGACTGTCACTCTGAACTTTGATGGGTGGGTTCCTAACTTCCTCGACTCGAATCAAATATTGTGTACCCCCCCCCCCCCGAAGCCAATGGAAATAGTAATTTGCGAGCGTTAAATCGGATTATGCATCTTTAATTGATATGCGAATTTAATATAGGAACATAATTATGTTTTAATTGTAATGATATAGGTATGTTTTGATCACACTTTCGATAACCGACATTTAGTTTGTTGGGTGGAAAGAGAACGGCGATATATAGATAACAGTTGTGACGGCTACACCAAACACTTAGTAACAAACACGTGGTCGATATAAATTACTGGCTTTAATGCAATTCGGGTGAACTTTTAAGAGCACGCCCAATTATTCTGCTGACAGATTTTAGGAGCGAATATCAACCAAGAGCTCCCGGAACAATAAACAATCCATACCGGTCTAAGTAAAGTCCAGGTAAACCAGTAACTAATGATGTACGCTGGATGCAAACATATATGCATCAATTTATTTGCGAAAATTGCGTCAGAGACAAGGCTCACAAGACCGATTTGGTAATCTGTCATATTCATCATCCCAATATTAAACCAGTCATTTCAGTCATTTGAATTTCTATCCGAAATGGGCTGTACTTGAGCCACTTTAAGCGCCTGCTCTGAAAGCTAATTAGCCCACATACGTAACTGGAATGGTGAGACCGATTTTGTTTTGATGACCTTTATCGGAAAGTGCATTTCGTGATATTGTACTGTAACTGGTATGGTACTATTGATGGACAATTACCGAGAGCATGCATTCCCGACAGCGACAGAAATACACGAAGGGAAGGGCGCCTGTCACTTTTACCGGATCATTGTTATTTTTACTTTTACCATTACCATTCCATTCCACTGAATGATGTCAACAACAGTCTCAAATTCTATTCCGTTTACGTCGGCGTCCTGAATAATCTATGCAATGAAACAGAAGTGGAAATCGAGAGAGTCTGAGTGTGTGGATACACAATGAAGATGCTACTACACTGTCCGAAATGTTCAGAATCAAATGATTCTTCACAACGATTTTATCCTTCAGAACCAGCGGGAAATCAAATTAAAGAACCAAGAGATATCAAATGATTCTTCATTTGGAACCAAATCTCAGAACCATTTCAGAAACAGTAGGTTCTCCTCTCAATTGTTTTGTTCTCAATCGAAAAATACGGGAAACCAAACGATGAATGCATGGGTATAAGCCACTGCTCGCCTCTTCTTTGGCACATAAAGAGAATTCATAGTGGGCACTGCGAATTTTCAGTACAAATTGCTACAAAATTTAAATAACTGAACAAATAATAAGCAAAATCAGCAGGATATGAAAAAAATGGCGGCTTTCACATGTACACGCGCCTTTCGCATGAGGTTTAAAGCGACGTCTTCAGTCTGGAACTGTAACCATATATTCTTGAGCCAGTTATGTGTTTTTAAACCTAATTGGAGAACCAATATGCGTATAAAGACACTGATATACAACTGACCAATTCCACGAAAAATTCAGTCTGTTGCAGACGAAATGTTTAGTTTACACATTATTTATTCCATGAACTATTACAATATATATAACCTATAACATATATATATATATATTATGTTGTCATGCATAGGACTGATTCGACACCAAGCATTAGTCGTTTCCGAATCTATTATTTTTCACCACCGATACTTTTCTGTGGCCCAGTAAAAAAATCGACGAGAAGACGGTCTCGGATCAAATTGCGGATGAAGATTGGTAACTCTAAAATCAAGTGGCTTTTTTGTGTTAGATATTTGACAAACCGGCAAAATTTTGTTGAACAAAATGTTGATAAATAACAGGTCTTGTGCAATTTTATATTATTATAGTTGACTGTGGTTAGAATTATTTTTGGGCAATTAACAGATTCTGATAACTGAAGCGGCATTTAAAAAAAATGTTGTTGTTGTTGTAATCTGATGATGTGGGGACCATCGAACCTGATTGAGTTCCTTTAATATAGTTGTGTCTATATGTCATAACAGAGGTGCGATTGTTAATGCTGTCCTTCCAAATCGTGGATTTTTTATGAAAGGTGATTAGACATTTCCGCATCAAGCAATGATTATTTAATTATCGTATATTTGTTTTTCTGGATTCTCGCGAGATGGGATGAGCCAATTACGTCAGGTTAAATACATATTAATAATTGCACACAAACATGCATCCATATAGGCCAGATGATCAATGACCGCAGCGACAAATTCATCTTTACCAATCCCAAACAGATACATTGATATAGCACATAAATAATTTTTCAAAGAATCTGAATCAGAGCAAACCGAAATGGGCTGTACTTGAGCCACTTTAAGCGCCTGCTCTGAAAGCTAATTAGCCCACATACGTAACCGAACTCCATGCAGGGTTTACATCCCTTGATGACTCGGTAAGGCCGCTGCTACCGGCGACATTTCACCGACATTTGCATAATGGACTTCCGCGATATTAAAATATATACTAAACGAACAGAGCAACATGCTGCCCTTGTTAAGCACACAAACTACGAAAAAAAATTGTATAAATTTTGGACTTTATGTTTGAAAAGTCCCACTAAAATCGAAGAACTATATTTCGAAACGGTTTGATTCGGTTCTCCGATTATATTATCAACACAAAAGTATAAACGCACGTGTACGACATTGCCACAACTCGAACGGCAAGTCAAACACAAGAGTTCTATAAATTTGCTCCAATTTTGAAGAGTAGCTTGCGAAAATCGTCAACGAAATTACCGCTCTGATTTTCCATTCTGTCATTATGTTTTAGTGTGGGAATTGTTCTCAAAGCACATAGTAAATTAGTCCAAGTCTTCTCGTACTAAAACCGGCTAAGATATTGGGATGGAGGTGCCGGTCTTTAGTCCGAGTTCCAGGCCCATGGTCTCCTTTGACACGAGTTAATCGTTAGTGACCCGCTCAAATAAAACCACAATTATATGAAATAAAATATCACAATTGCTACAATAAACGGATAGTTTCCGCAGAAGACATGCTATTTGATCTGAAACCCACATCGGTTGTGAATTGAAAGCGGTAATTTAATGTGAAAAGAAACTTTTGCCGCAGTGTTTACATATTTTTTAAAGTATGCGAACTCAGTTGACCTTGCGAACTGCGTTCGGCATTTTCCGGTGAAAATATTCCGTAGATTTTCAATCAACCACGCACGATGAATTCTCCATTGTAATCGTAATTATACGTGACAATAAATAAATTATTACATAGATTAAATACATATTGAAGATATAAATGTAATACATTAAATAAATTACGGGAATTATAACCATCTCACAGTTTAAAACAGTGTAAACACAATGACCATTAGAATATCATGGGGGCCGCCATTTTGTTTGTATCGAAATTCGTCTCGGCCAAAACAAACACCGGACAATGCCGAAGTTCTTCGGAACCTGAGTTCGGCTTTCAGTTAAGTAAACAAACAGAAAAAACAGCGATGTTGGTGACAATCAACCGGAATATTCTATGCGTAATTTAACATGAAAGTTAGATTATTATACACCATTATGACCATGATATGTCTCTCTTTCCGATGTATATAGCATCATGTATTGATTCATTAGGTAAATCGAGTAAAATACACCACAGATTCCCGCCACAGATCGTGGGCGTAACTCGTGTGATAGGATTGGTATGCAAGCGGGCTGGGACTAAAAACAGCAAATCGCCATCCCAATATCTTAGCTGGTTTTAGTACAAGAAGACTGGGACTAATAGTAAATTTGACTTTGGAGCGATCGGGTTTCGCCATGACTGGTGCGCTCTGGTCGAGATTGGAATGGTAAGACATATTTTGTTTTGATGACCTTTATCGGAAAGTGCATTTCGGGTGCTGGTATTCGTGATGTTGTACTGTAACTTGTACGGTACTATTGATGGACAATCACCGAGAGCATGCATTCCCGATACCGAGCGAGGAAACGTAGACGACTTCATTAATTACGTTTATATAGCTTCTATAGAAACAATTCTCTCCTAATAATAAGCTAAATTGAACCAGATGTAACTTGAAAGAACATTCTTTGGACAATACCTGTGACATATTCCGCATACAGAAATCTACATCCAATCATCTTCATTTGAATTAGCTGAAATGCGTTTTCCTCAAAGATTCGTATTTTTGTAAATATAATCACAGACTGTCACTTCAATTATCGTACTGGTCCTTTAAATGTGCTAGAATTTCACCATTCTAAGTCAGAAGACATTCGACATGCGTGGCATAGCAATATTAAAAACATAAAATTGTTCGCAAAAATGCGTTAATGGCGGCCTCGAAAATAAAAGGAACTATATTTGGAAGGTCTATCATACATTTTTGTCACATGGGGATGATACCACATAATAATAATACAAGAAAACCAATGTCAGAATTGGTAACGCGCTCAAGATCATATATTATATGCCCGTGATTGTAATTATATAATATAAAATATATTGGTTTCACGAATGACCAACTCATAATTCCGTTAAAACAACTAATCCTTCAAATTATTACAACAGCAGTTTATATATCACAACGGCTTATATATCACTGAAGGTTTCTCGTGCATCTCACCAGAATTCCCAACAACACCTTTTACATGACTCGGCCTCCGGGTCGCAGTTCGACTTTTAATCCGTCCCACAAATTCCCATTTCTATAAATAAAACGCCCATGGCCCATGTATATCAAGAATCAGCGAAACATTATACACGCGGCGCGAGAAGTGATAGAGTCACTCCCCGAAGATGTAAAAACACCACCACTAAGAAGAATATCCAATTACGACATTTCGCGTGTTGAAAGCATTGGTATGTACACACAACTGTGACCCTGATACCCTGATTTGATTGGTATCTTATCTTACTAATTGGACTTTTATCGGTATAATTCCACTGTAATAGTAATGTTTACATAACAGTTGTTAATTGTCTTAACATGCGAAATCAAGGTCGATAAATAAGGCCGCACTACGGGACATATAAGGCACTCACAGTGTATCAAGGTGAAAAAATAAAAAAAAGGTGTGTAAAACATCAGCATCCACTAAGAACAGCATGGGAAATAATAAATAGACTTCGTTCTAATTTTTAATATTGATAGATTTCCAGTGACAATATTTCGCATTGGAGAGTTATTAATCATGGAAATAAGAACAAATAGTCAATCTATTTCCCATCGTCTTGATGTTTTACAGATATACTACATTTATATTATTTCTCTTGGACCAATTTCGAAGACCTTTAGTCTGATTATTTTGAAGATAAATGACGATATCTGAACTTTTATGTCAGAGATATATAGTCGTTGTATTTCCTGTAACAATGTCTTTTTCCGTGGAGAAGAAATCTCGTCTTATCTTTTGTCCTGACATGTAGTTTAGCATGTGAATAGTCATTTGGCCATAAGTTTCAACAACTGTCGACAAACATGTTGCTAGTATTAATTCCTTTCGGAATATTTGCAATCGTTTGTTTCAGTCCTTGTAATGGAGCACAGGTATGCATTCCGCTTTTACGATTGCGCGTGTTTAAATTAAATCCTCAACTAATCTTTAAACATCACAGTATAACTAAACATGTACAATTGCACGCCTTTGTTGAGTTTCGATGCTCAGAAGAAATTATTGACATGACATTTACTTGACCAAACTCGGTCGTGCAAGATGTTGTCATGTTAATATTCATGTCACGGTGTTTAGAGATAACATCTTGGTCGCTATATACACGTGCACAGCAACATCGTTTACTTTGACGAAATCGGCCAATGCATGGATGGAGAAATGGCATGTGCAATCCATTCTTCGACCTACATTGGCCGGCTGCTATATCTGTAAATCATGTAGATTTGGAGATATCTGCTAGTGATTTAGGGATATCTCCTAATGAATTAACAGTTATCTGCTAGTGATTTGGACATATCGCCATATTAATATGGAGATATATCCTTATCAATTATAGATATCTCCAAAATACAAATACTAATAATAGCTAATTATATTAGCACTCGCGCCAATCGTACCAAACATCCATTATGTAGTGACATTCTTTAAATACAAATTTCCTCAACCAAGGGCCAACCTCGATCTAGCCCGATAATCTCTTGAAGGCACTACATATTACATATCTCAAAACTGTTCACCATGTAAATACATTTGTACCGTCATTTTGATTTCATTTGTATTGTAATATTGTGTTGGGAGAGGGGCTTCATAATTTGCAAAAACTTGTGCCCCGATCCCTTTTGTATATTATGCAAATAAAATATGTTTCAAGTCATGATATCTTCATAAGAATTGGAGATATCTCTTAATCAATTGATGATATCTCCAAATTAATTGGAGATATCTCTGACTCACTAGAAGATATATGTAAATATAGGGGATAAATAGAGGGACGAAGCCCCATAGCATGACTGCCATCATTTATCCCGTGTCGGGTATATATCACCTTCGAATATAGTTTATCTCGCTTGTAGAACCTTCATACGATTGACGGCCATCTTGTGGATGTCCAGGACAACTGCACCATCACGGACCCTAATTCCTGCGGGCCATTAAAATGCTGTGTCAGGCAGGTAAGCGTGCTGTCATGGTTATTATTTTCACTTTGACGTTATAGATAAGTCTAGTTATATTTATATCAGAGATAAGGGTGCACGGATCAGTATGAGTGTTCATTGCTTCAACATGCTTTCCTCTGTGAGCGTGAACTCATTCCCGTTTCTTATCAAAATGTCCATGTATCGATCGGAATGGCTCATTGAGATTTCAAAATCGATTTTTGTTATTTTTTTCAAAGTATCAACAACCCTGCACCGAAACAATTTTTTTTATGAATCCAATTTAACTCTGATTTTTTTTTTGGGATGACTTTAGGACTCTCAAACAAATTTGTTGTATGAAGTGTTGTCCGGATGTGAGAGGGTGTCACCCCTACCCTAAATAAGCCCTGAATATCCATTAAACATAGATTTCCCCACTGAACGGATGTTTTTTGTGTTATTTTGTATCGAATGTATGTTGTGTCAAACCTCTCTCTCTCTTTCTCTTTCACACTCTCCCCTCTCTCTCTCATTCTCTTTCATTCCCTTTCTCACCCTTAACTTCCGTATTACAATGTAATACCGTATCTCAATCCTAAATAATATTCCAATCAATCAGATCTATATATCCCGTCTGCTTTACCCCAGGTGATATTTTTGTCGCTTGAGGTAACATTTATTCCACGAGGAGAGGACTTTAAAAAAAGCATTTCGCTTGTTGTCCAATCCTCTTCATAAATCTATATATTTATACATGTATATTATGTTTATGTCATATGTTTGATTTTTTGAAATAAATATTGTTTACACCAAACAGAGATGGGTGAACCCTGCGTGCCGGTTAAACAATATAGAATACAAGTCATGGTTATTTCACACAAATATGATAATTTTCGCACATTTTCAGAAGTAATGTTCATAACTCAACACACGAAGATGTACATGTACATCACACTGAATTACATAAAAACGTGTCATTTTAGCTGAGAAATATAATCAAAATTTGAATTTTTTTAAGCTATATAAATGCTGCATACCAGCCTTGTTGTTGAATCCTGGATACCTAAAATGGGCGTATGAATCCCGAGTACCAGTTAAAATATATACGATTCATGGTTATTTAACACTAACAAGATATGTTTGACATATTTGCTGCGGTTATGTCCATAACTTCAACACACGAATATCTATCAGACTGAATTGCATCAAAACAATGTTTTGGTGCAATTCAGTCTGATAGATCTTCGTGCGTTGAAGTTATGGACATTAATGCAGCAAATATGTTAAAAATGCCTATGAATCCCGAGTACCAGTTAACAGAGAGGTGTGAGTCATGCGTACAATGCGTACAAATTGAATTGAAGATCAGCCGAATCCTGCGTACCATCTGTCCGAATTTGTCCCCTGTAGTGTGGGAGTACGGCAGGGGGTAATGCTCTCCCCTTTCCTCTTTGCGATTTATATCAACGATCTTGAAAATTTTCTGCACGATTGTGCAGTTGATGGCCTGACCGAGTTGAACAATGTTTCCCACGACAAATTAGGCATTTATTTGAAACTTATATGTTTACTCTACGCCGATGATACTGTCCTATTCGCTGAAGATTGTGTAAGTATGCAACGTACCCTTGACGCTTTCAGCGACTTTACAGAATCTTGGAAACTGAACGTGAACACTAGTAAAACCAAGGTTATGATTTTCAGCAGGGAGAGGGTGGTGACAGATGTAGAATTCAAATTATGCGACAAATCATTAGATATTGTGGACGAGTTTCCTTATTTGGGAGTAAAACTATTTTATACCGGGCGATATCATAATGCAATCAAAATGATTAAAGAAACCGCTTGTAAAGCCATGTTTGGCTTACTGAGTAAAGTCAGGAAACTAGACGTATCAGTCGAGGTCGCTCTTAAATTGTTCGACTCGACTGTAGTTCCAATTTTGTTATATGGCTGCGAAATATGGGGGTTCGAAAATATGAAAGAAATTGAGAGCGTACATTTAAAATTCTGCAAAATATGGATGCACATGAAGACCAGCACTCCGAATTACATGGTGTATGGGGAACTGGGCAGATACCCATTGGCCATAATGGCAAAGCAGAGAATATTAAGCTACTGGTCGAGACTCATGACGAGAGATGGGTCCGTTCTGGCCAAGAAACTATATGATATCTTGTTTCGTCTTATGGCACACGACGGTAAACTCTTTAGACATATTAACATTACTAAAACAATAATACACTCAGCTGGTTTCGGCGTGGCATGGTCGAATCAGGCACAGTTAATAGACAGCCAGAAAAAAGACATAACCAAAACTTTGATTGACCAGTTTACTCAGCAATGGTGGTTAGATATAGAATCGTCATCACGAGGAATATTTTACAAAGAACTGAAGTCAACCCTCCGCTTAGAAAACTATATTATCGATTTCCCCTTCAGTCTGAGAAAATATTTGATAAAAATACGTACATGCAATCATAGATTGGAAGTAGAAACAAGTAGATGGGGAAAGCGAGGAGCAAAAAGAGATTTATGTAGCTTGTGCAAAAATGAACTGGGTGATGAATACCATTTTGTTATGAAGTGCGCCAACTTGAGGCACCTGCGGGTAAAATACATATCCGAACACTATTGGAACCCACCTTCTAAGAAAAAAGTTTTACGAGCTACTGACAAAGTCTGGTCGCGTTGACTTGAGAAAATTAACACTTTTTCTGAAATTAGCGTTCAAATATAGAAATAGAAATTTATAGCTGAATACATTTTATTAATGTTATTGAAATATCAAGTCAAAATGTTATGGCTGCTGTTGTTGTTGTTGTTAGTATTATATTAGTATTGATATAAGACATCCTCGAAAAGTATCCTGATAGAACGTATTAGATGAATATAAAAACGACGATAATGAGGACTGACGATGGTTAACAGAGAGACTACCGCCATATCTATCGACCAATCTTCTTCTATCTTCTTCTATCTTATTCTTCTTCTTCTTATCTTCTTCTTCTTTTCCTCTCATTCTTTTCCTCTTCTTCTTTTTCTGCTTCTTCTTCATTTTCTGTGTTCTTTTATGTATATGTATATATTTCGCACTAAGCACCTTGTAAATATTGCACATCTCGCCAGTTACATGTGAACTCATGTCTTAGAGATTAAAGCATAGAGGGGTGTTAATCTCGAGTATCAGTCAACAGAGGGGTATGAATATATCGTGCTAGTTAACAGAAGGGTGTTAATTCTGCGTACCAGAGGGATGAGAATCCCGCATGCAGGGGGTGTGAGTACCGTGTACCAGTTAACAGAGTGTGTGAATCCCGTGTACCAGTTAACATAGAGTGTGAATCCCGCGTGTCAGTTAACAGAGGGGCATTAATCCCGCATACCAGTTGACAGAGGGGTGTGAATCCCGCATACCAGTTAACAGAGGGGCATTAATCCCGCATACCAGTTGACAGAGGGTGTGAATCCCGCATACCAGTTAACAGAGGGCCATTAATCCCGCATACCAGTTGGCAATGGGGTGTGAATCCCGCATACCAGTTAACAGAGGGGCAATAATCGCGCATACCAGTTGACATAGGGGTGTGAAAATCCCGCATACCAATTAACAGAGGCTGTGAATCATGCATACCAGTTAACAGAGGGGGCATCAATCCCGCGGACACAGATGGGAATGAATCCCGCGTATCAGTTAACATAGTGTGTGAATGCCGCCTACCAGTTAACAGAGGAGTGTGAATCCAGCGTACCAGTTAACAGATGGTGTGAATCATGCGTACCATGCAGTTAACAGATGAGTGGGAATCCCGCGTACCAGTTAACAGATGGTGTGAATCATGCGTACCAGTTCAAGATCACCGAATCATGCGTACCAGTCAACAGAGGGGTGTGAATCCCGAGTATCAGTTAACAGTGGGGTATGAATACCGCGTATCAGTTAACAGATGGTGTGAATCCCGAGTACCAGTTAACAGATGGTGTTATCGAATCATGCGTACCAGTTAACAAAGTGGTGTGAATCCCGCGTACCAATTAACAGTGCATGGGTATGAATCCCGCGTACCAGTTAACAGATGGGTGTGAATCCCGAGTACCAGTTAACAGAGGGTGTGAATCATGCGCACCAGTTAACAGAGGGTGTGAATCCCGCGTACCAGATAACATATTGTGTGAATCCTGCGTATCAGATGGGTGAGAATCCTGCGTACCAGTTAACAGAGGGGTATGAATCCCGCGTATACCAGTTAACAGAGTGGTATGAATCCCGCGTATAACAGTTAACAGAGGGTGAAAATACCGCGTACCAGTTAACAGATGGTGTAAATTCCGTGTACAAGTTAACAGGGGGTGTGAATCCCGCATATATACCAGTTAACAGAGGGGTGAGAATCCCGCGCACCAGTTAACAGAGGGGTGTGCATCCCGCGCACTAGTTAACAGAGGGGTGTGAATCAAGCGTACCAGTTAACAGAGGAGTGTGAATCCCGCGCACATGTTAACAGAGGGTGTGAATCACGAGTTCCAGTTAACATAGGGGTGTGAATGCCGCGTACCAGTTAACAGAGGGTGTGAATCAAGCGTACCAGTTAACAGAGGGGTGTGAATGCCGCGTACCAGTTAACAGAGGGTGTGAATCAAGCGTACCAGTTAACAGAGGGATGTGAATGCCGCGTACCAGTTATCAGAGGGGTGTGAATCCCGCGTACCACTTCAAGATCCCCCGAATCCTGCATACCAGAATAAATTGGGGGGGGGGGGGTGACACCGGCATGTGAGACTCCAAATTTAAAGGCATAGTCCGGTTATTTTGAAGTCGCTTAAATTAAAGTCAAGTAATGTTAATGCAGTTGAGAAAGTAAAAGTCCATATATATATATACAACATAACAGTCCAGCAATGTATTCCTTCTCTACGGCTCGATTTAACTGTTTTGCCATTTCATTTATATAAATATAACCTAGTCACAGTCGATATCACTATATTTAGAACGTGTTTTGAGTCGATTGCTGAAAGTAGAGTTAAAAAGAGATAAATGATAATACATATGTGGAAGTCACTCAAAGTAAAAGTGACTCTATAAAAATTGACAAAGTGTATGAAATAATCGGACTATAACTTTTATTTCTTTCTAGACATTGATGTATATCCCAGAGCACACTGGACCACGCGCCACCTACCGGATATCGTGTCAGCCAATGGGAACAAACGGGGATTTCTGCTACTTCACTGCGTCACATGAAGAATGTCCATGCGCATCAGGATTACACTGCCAGAAAACTTCGCTGTCTTTCTTCGGTCACTGCAAACCTGATATTATATAATATATAAATATATCGAGATCTCACTGTCTATAATCATGCAATGGAAATACATTATTGCTAATGAATGCAGGTGTCTTGTTATAATGAATAAGCTTAGTTGGCGCAATCGTCCGTATCCCGCGATTAGAAACTGTACTCTGTAACCGATGTCCCATATCCGCAAACTCCGTGTGAAATTGTCTCTCCGATGTGCAATGCATCATGCATGTATGGGCGTAGGACGTGGAGTCTATGTTGTGTACAAATCATGCAATGCATGTAGCCCTGTTCAGTTATCACTGTAACTATATATTCCGCAGGCACCCGGAAATTAATAACGGACGGACAAAAATGAGACAATGGGCTAATCAAGCCATTGTTTAGAGATTATAAAAAGGGTGCCATTTCCTGCTATGCCTTTTACGAAGCGGCGATGGGTGAAGTCAGTGCTCAAGAAACCGCCGATTTTTTTTATATGAGATATGGACATTTGAATTAAATTAACTCATTCGATGTCAGATTCGGTCGTACCAAGAATGGGAATGTTCCCCGCCTGTAATATGTCTGTATTGCCTCTTTCTAAGGAGAGATTGAATATATTACAATAATATACACAGACGACAGTATAAATAGTGATGTGGGTTTTGAGAAAAAATAACAGGAATATTGAATGTGATGGAAGCTCAGAATGCTGTGTGGTTGGTATGTCGAAATGAGTGATAACTGGACTAAACGACAAATTTTCAAGTGTGAAAAACTTTCCAGAAATGGTAAATGGAATCTATGTTGTTTGGAAGATCAGGTTTGCGATATATGTTTATTTATGAAATGCTAATTTTTCTCCGATTATTTTGACAGAAACATGCGAATATTTTGTCAATTTCAAAAGCGTTTCTGTGGATATCCGAGTCCGTTATCAGATCGAAAATATTTACACATGAACTTTGTTTAGTTAACCTGGGTGTTGATGTGGGACATGCGGAATACCAACAAATTATTGTTTATGTTTTACCGGTAGTTCATTGTTTTATTTTTCTCGTTTTATTTACAAGACAGTTTTTGTTTTACTGTACCACACGCAAAATATTATCAGGAAGTTCCTTATAAACACTCGGGTTTTAACTGTCTGTTTCCAATATATCAATCCTCGACGACACGAATATTATCTGTGATGTCAATTTACGAATAATTCCATAATATCAAATGACGGAATTATTTAAGATTGATTATGTGATCGAATTGATGTTATTGTACGCATCAAATGAATCAGACTCATTTTACTTGCAATATTTATCTATTGAAACATTATATTCTATGCGAAACACGTACTCCCGCTCGATTTAGGGTAGGTGAGAAGTAGATGTGGGTTATGAGAGACACATTTACACAAGCTGGTCAGTGCGCGCGTAATCGGCGTTTATAAAAGAAAATTACCAGACATTTGTACATTAACGTAATTTTTTTAATGAATCCGTGTGAAATATATATTACTGAAATATCTCGCCAACATGGGTGCATTGGAACTGTTATGTAGAGTGGGATGTCATAATGACAACAAACTGAATAAAACATTTGATGTTTATTTGAATAACATTTTTTACAGTCATCAACAACAATTAATTTGTTATTACTATGAATATGGATATGCCACGTACAGCTAATATCACAATTTATCACATAATTAGCCCATAAAACCAGTTTAGTAATTATCGATAAGACACACGTGTAATATCAGTGCGTGTGATGACATCACACCATTCTTTAAATGACGTGCGATCGCTGCAGTTTATTATTGTTGTTTTCGATGAATATTTTGCGTTTATTTGATCATGTGATAAAAGGTATCTCGCACTCGATCTATTTTATACGTAATTTATCAACCTCGTCCACTAAATTTTATTTGAGCCTCGGTAAAAATCGGTTCAAATCGAATTTAGTAAACTTGGTTGATAAATTCCATATAAAATAGAAACTCATCTGAGATGCTCAATATCTAAAATTAATAAAGTAACATGTTTGCGGTTTGTATTTGCCCAATTCTCTGGTCAATTGTTCTGTGTACATGTAACCGTTTACTATTTGATATACATGTATGGAGTCCAAATATTATAATGAGAATATTGAACATTAAATTAAAATTAAAAACTTTAGTTACGTTTTGAACATTAAATTCGAAATTTTAGAGTGATGTGAAACACTCCGGTAGGCTGATCAAATAGAAATGGAGAATAATCTTGCTGAAAGTAGTTATTTTTACAAATATTATATCCAAATTGACAAAACACACCGTAATTCATATATATTCATTAAATACAGTGACCCCCCGATGGCGAAATCGTTTGTGTTAATTTACCGCCGATAGTTGCCTCCCGAATCGGGAAGTAATTTTTTACAATTGAGCGTAGTTCAGACGATGTTTTCTATGATGTGGTACGACGATTTGTTTGAGATTTTTGGCAATGTTAGTAGAATTCTACATTCCCCGAGTTGGCATAGCGCCTGCATACTAACTAAACAATTTCACGTGCCCGAACAAGTGCATTATATGTCTTTAACTTATGAATTTTTGTAATGTTATATCCAATTTTTCAGCCATTTGTTAGAACACGATATCGCCACACAAACTACCGAAACCATTTGCGTACATGTAATATGAACAAACACAAGAAAATTGTAATGCCAACTAAAATAAAATGCGACAACAAAACATGACACGGATATAAAGGCCATAGACACAGATAAACAAATATGCATATATACTTCAATATATGAAATTGTTTTTATTATAAAAGATTTGATCTGACAATTCTTTATTCATTGACGAAATCAATCCGGGCCAAATATAGTCTAAAAAAGCCTACCGCAAGTAATCCTGCGGCAACTCTTTGATGTCGCGGATTATTCACACCTCCCGCTCTGTCCCTGAAAAGAGTAGGTGCCTCTCTGCAATGGGATGCAGACCACGGGGTAAACACTGCTGACCACGCTATTAACATGGATGACCACGGCATGAACACGACTTCAACACGGATGACCACGGAGTACACTCAGAGTGCATAATATGTCTTTAACTTATGAATTTTTGTAATGTTATATCCAATTTTTCTGCCATTTGTTATATAGAACACGATATCGCCGCACAAACTACCGAAACCATTTGCGTACATGTAATATGAACAAACACAAGAAAATATTAATGCCAACTAAAATAAAATGCGACAACAAAACATGACACGGATATAAAGGCCATAGACACAGATCAACAAATATGCATATATATATATATATATATATAATTAAATATATGAAATTGTTTTTTATTATAAAAGATTTGATCTGACAATTGTTTATTCACTGACGAAATAAATCCGGGCCAAATATACCCGAAAAAATCCTACCGCAAGTAATACTGCGGCAACTCTTTGATGTCGCGGATTATTCACACCTCCCGCACTGTCCCTGAAAAGAGTAGGTGCCGCTCTGCATTGGGGTGCAGACCACGCCGTAAACACGGCTGACCACGCTATTAACACGGCATGAACACGACTTCAACACGGATGACCCCGGCGTGCACTCGGGTGACCGCGGCATGTACACGCCGTGTTCAAACCGTTTTTGAACACGCTGGCCATTTTGCCGTAATTGATCACGCTAAGAACACGACTTCAACACGGATGACCACGGCGTGAACTCGGGTGACCACGGCATGTGCACGCCGTGTTCAAACCGTTTTTGAACACGCTGGGCATTTTTCTGAAGTTGACCACGCTAAGACCACGCGCGATTTTTGCGTGTTTTTTCCGTGTTAAAATGTTGGCCACGCGTGGTTTTGAAAAAACCACGGGCCTTGTACTGTACATCACACTGAATTACATAAAAACGTGTCATTTTAGCTGAGAAATATAATCAAAATTTGAATTTTTTTAAGCTATATAAATGCTGCATACCAGCCTTGTTGTTGAATCCTGGATACCTAAAATGGGCGTATGAATCCCGAGTACCAGTTAAAATATATACGATTCATGGTTATTTAACACTAACAAGATATGTTTGACATATTTGCTGCGGTTATGTCCATAACTTCAACACACGAATATCTATCAGACTGAATTGCATCAAAACAATGTTTTGGTGCAATTCAGTCTGATAGATCTTCGTGCGTTGAAGTTATGGACATTAATGCAGCAAATATGTTAAAAATGCCTATGAATCCCGAGTACCAGTTAACAGAGAGGTGTGAGTCATGCGTACAATGCGTACAAATTGAATTGAAGATCAGCCGAATCCTGCGTACCATCTGTCCGAATTTGTCCCCTGTAGTGTGGGAGTACGGCAGGGGGTAATGCTCTCCCCTTTCCTCTTTGCGATTTATATCAACGATCTTGAAAATTTTCTGCACGATTGTGCAGTTGATGGCCTGACCGAGTTGAACAATGTTTCCCACGACAAATTAGGCATTTATTTGAAACTTATATGTTTACTCTACGCCGATGATACTGTCCTATTCGCTGAAGATTGTGTAAGTATGCAACGTACCCTTGACGCTTTCAGCGACTTTACAGAATCTTGGAAACTGAACGTGAACACTAGTAAAACCAAGGTTATGATTTTCAGCAGGGAGAGGGTGGTGACAGATGTAGAATTCAAATTATGCGACAAATCATTAGATATTGTGGACGAGTTTCCTTATTTGGGAGTAAAACTATTTTATACCGGGCGATATCATAATGCAATCAAAATGATTAAAGAAACCGCTTGTAAAGCCATGTTTGGCTTACTGAGTAAAGTCAGGAAACTAGACGTATCAGTCGAGGTCGCTCTTAAATTGTTCGACTCGACTGTAGTTCCAATTTTGTTATATGGCTGCGAAATATGGGGGTTCGAAAATATGAAAGAAATTGAGAGCGTACATTTAAAATTCTGCAAAATATTGATGCACATGAAGACCAGCACTCCGAATTACATGGTGTATGGGGAACTGGGCAGATACCCATTGGCCATAATGGCAAAGCAGAGAATATTAAGCTACTGGTCGAGACTCATGACGAGAGATGGGTCCGTTCTGGCCAAGAAACTATATGATATCTTGTTTCGTCTTATGGCACACGACGGTAAACTCTTTAGACATATTAACATTACTAAAACAATAATACACTCAGCTGGTTTCGGCGTGGCATGGTCGAATCAGGCACAGTTAATAGACAGCCAGAAAAAAGACATAACCAAAACTTTGATTGACCAGTTTACTCAGCAATGGTGGTTAGATATAGAATCGTCATCACGAGGAATATTTTACAAAGAACTGAAGTCAACCCTCCGCTTAGAAAACTATATTATCGATTTCCCCTTCAGTCTGAGAAAATATTTGATAAAAATACGTACATGCAATCATAGATTGGAAGTAGAAACAAGTAGATGGGGAAAGCGAGGAGCAAAAAGAGATTTATGTAGCTTGTGCAAAAATGAACTGGGTGATGAATACCATTTTGTTATGAAGTGCGCCAACTTGAGGCACCTGCGGGTAAAATACATATCCGAACACTATTGGAACCCACCTTCTAAGAAAAAAGTTTTACGAGCTACTGACAAAGTCTGGTCGCGTTGACTTGAGAAAATTAACACTTTTTCTGAAATTAGCGTTCAAATATAGAAATAGAAATTTATAGCTGAATACATTTTATTAATGTTATTGAAATATCAAGTCAAAATGTTATGGCTGCTGTTGTTGTTGTTGTTAGTATTATATTAGTATTGATATAAGACATCCTCGAAAAGTATCCTGATAGAACGTATTAGATGAATATAAAAACGACGATAATGAGGACTGACGATGGTTAACAGAGAGACTACCGCCATATCTATCGACCAATCTTCTTCTATCTTCTTCTATCTTATTCTTCTTCTTCTTATCTTCTTCTTCTTTTCCTCTCATTCTTTTCCTCTTCTTCTTTTTCTGCTTCTTCTTCATTTTCTGTGTTCTTTTATGTATATGTATATATTTCGCACTAAGCACCTTGTAAATATTGCACATCTCGCCAGTTACATGTGAACTCATGTCTTAGAGATTAAAGCATAGAGGGGTGTTAATCTCGAGTATCAGTCAACAGAGGGGTATGAATATATCGTGCTAGTTAACAGAAGGGTGTTAATTCTGCGTACCAGAGGGATGAGAATCCCGCATGCAGGGGGTGTGAGTACCGTGTACCAGTTAACAGAGTGTGTGAATCCCGTGTACCAGTTAACATAGAGTGTGAATCCCGCGTGTCAGTTAACAGAGGGGCATTAATCCCGCATACCAGTTGACAGAGGGGTGTGAATCCCGCATACCAGTTAACAGAGGGGCATTAATCCCGCATACCAGTTGACAGAGGGTGTGAATCCCGCATACCAGTTAACAGAGGGCCATTAATCCCGCATACCAGTTGGCAATGGGGTGTGAATCCCGCATACCAGTTAACAGAGGGGCAATAATCGCGCATACCAGTTGACATAGGGGTGTGAAAATCCCGCATACCAATTAACAGAGGCTGTGAATCATGCATACCAGTTAACAGAGGGGGCATCAATCCCGCGGACACAGATGGGAATGAATCCCGCGTATCAGTTAACATAGTGTGTGAATGCCGCCTACCAGTTAACAGAGGAGTGTGAATCCAGCGTACCAGTTAACAGATGGTGTGAATCATGCGTACCATGCAGTTAACAGATGAGTGGGAATCCCGCGTACCAGTTAACAGATGGTGTGAATCATGCGTACCAGTTCAAGATCACCGAATCATGCGTACCAGTCAACAGAGGGGTGTGAATCCCGAGTATCAGTTAACAGTGGGGTATGAATACCGCGTATCAGTTAACAGATGGTGTGAATCCCGAGTACCAGTTAACAGATGGTGTTATCGAATCATGCGTACCAGTTAACAAAGTGGTGTGAATCCCGCGTACCAATTAACAGTGCATGGGTATGAATCCCGCGTACCAGTTAACAGATGGGTGTGAATCCCGAGTACCAGTTAACAGAGGGTGTGAATCATGCGCACCAGTTAACAGAGGGTGTGAATCCCGCGTACTAGATAACATATTGTGTGAATCCTGCGTATCAGATGGGTGAGAATCCTGCGTACCAGTTAACAGAGGGGTATGAATCCCGCGTATACCAGTTAACAGAGTGGTATGAATCCCGCGTATAACAGTTAACAGAGGGTGAAAATCCCGCGTACCAGTTAACAGATGGTGTAAATTCCGTGTACAAGTTAACAGGGGGTGTGAATCCCGCATATATACCAGTTAACAGAGGGGTGAGAATCCCGCGCACCAGTTAACAGAGGGGTGTGCATCCCGCGCACTAGTTAACAGAGGGGTGTGAATCAAGCGTACCAGTTAACAGAGGAGTGTGAATCCCGCGCACATGTTAACAGAGGGTGTGAATCACGAGTTCCAGTTAACATAGGGGTGTGAATGCCGCGTACCAGTTAACAGAGGGTGTGAATCAAGCGTACCAGTTAACAGAGGGGTGTGAATGCCGCGTACCAGTTAACAGAGGGTGTGAATCAAGCGTACCAGTTAACAGAGGGATGTGAATGCCGCGTACCAGTTATCAGAGGGGTGTGAATCCCGCGTACCACTTCAAGATCCCCCGAATCCTGCATACCAGAATAAATTGGGGGGGGGGGTGACACCGGCATGTGAGACTCCAAATTTAAAGGCATAGTCCGGTTATTTTGAAGTCGCTTAAATTAAAGTCAAGTAATGTTAATGCAGTTGAGAAAGTAAAAGTCCATATATATATATACAACATAACAGTCCAGCAATGTATTCCTTCTCTACGGCTCGATTTAACTGTTTTGCCATTTCATTTATATAAATATAACCTAGTCACAGTCGATATCACTATATTTAGAACGTGTTTTGAGTCGATTGCTGAAAGTAGAGTTAAAAAGAGATAAATGATAATACATATGTGGAAGTCACTCAAAGTAAAAGTGACTCTATAAAAATTGACAAAGTGTATGAAATAATCGGACTATAACTTTTATTTCTTTCTAGACATTGATGTATATCCCAGAGCACACTGGACCACGCGCCACCTACCGGATATCGTGTCAGCCAATGGGAACAAACGGGGATTTCTGCTACTTCACTGCGTCACATGAAGAATGTCCATGCGCATCAGGATTACACTGCCAGAAAACTTCGCTGTCTTTCTTCGGTCACTGCAAACCTGATATTATATAATATATAAATATATCGAGATCTCACTGTCTATAATCATGCAATGGAAATGCATTATTGCTAATGAATGCAGGTGTCTTGTTATAATGAATAAGCTTAGTTGGCGCCTTACTAAACAGTCAATGGTCCTTAACAACAAACGTGCATGGACCTTACAGTAAAAGAGCGAATTTTGATATGCTGTTTATCTATTTAGGAAATAACTCTTGTTTCGATTATGTTAATGAAGTTTTAACCGAACAGAACAATAAGATTCTATAATATGCTATGAATACGATGCATAATAAAACAGTAATTAATAAATAATTACACGTGAACAGGGCATGTCTATAATAATTATAACTACATGTGTTTTATTGTGTGATGGCGTGCATAATATTCACTCTGAACTAATATCAAAGAAGCGCCGGGCCACGTTGCAGATTTTGCTGCGTATGTCAGGGGTATTATTCTTCATTGTACAATTAAATTTCCGATCGTTTGACATACTTGTTAAATTACCTTGATAACTATCAATGGTTTGGAAAAGTTTACTTCTGATATCGAAATGAAGACAAATCATATTACGCGCGTTAGGGTAATAACTTTTTTATCAACTTAATTGTAAACAAGAGTAATTGGACAGAAGAAAAATAGTTAGTCAATATGACTAATTTAGATTAGTAAACATTTTGTCTACAGGGTGACTAACTTAGCTTAGTCATAATGACTAATGCAGACAATTAGTCACACTGACTAGGGTGATGTTAGTCATAGCTTCTAAGAAATGGTTAGTCAAAGTGGCTAATTATGCCACTAGACTACAAATGTGTTAATCAAAATGACAAGGATTAAGTCACAATGACTCACTTTTCTGAGTCACTTCATGGGAATGTGAACATGAGGTGGAAAATGTGGGCAAGTAATTTCAATACCCAACCAGATGATATATTATCCATATAAGAGACCGAATTGAAAGCAGGACAAACTTTCAATCCATTCTCTAAAACATAGATTTCAATACTGGTTTGTTGAGATGTATAACAACAGTTTATGGTATGTAGTAAATATTTCCGAGATATATGTTGTGTCATGGAATAAGAATCTTTTATCCAAATAGTGTAACTTAGTCATTATGACTAACCCCAATATTAGTCGTAGTGACTCGCTGAAAAGTGTGGGTTAGTCAAAGTTACTCCAAATGTTTGTGACTAACCCTAAGTTAGTCATGTTGACTCGATTTTGTTCTCAGTGTGTCATCTCTTATAATTCAATCCCAGTATTGTTAATTTTTTTTATATATTTCCATACAATCAGATAAGTTCTTTGCGATCAACAACCATATCTTGGGAACACACACCTCACAATCACGCATCCAATTGAAGAGAAACTTCATTTTCATCAGCTTCATTGGTGGGTCAGTTGAAACAACAATCTGGCATATTTCCAAAACCAGTGTAGAGCTGCTGTCCTGAACATAGTTCCCGCACCTGCGCTTGCTCGACGAGTGACCGACGACACCGAATAAGGCGTATAACGTAGAACCCGATAAATGGACCGACACTGAAATGTACTCAATCCGATTCAGAATCAGAATCAGAATTTAATTAATCTCAAATCGTCGTACATGGGTGGGGGGGGGGGGGGTAGATCAGAGGGTCTTCAGATTTAGGATAGTATGTGGGAGGTGGTGCATCAGCGCTATATGGGATATATACATAGCCAAGTTGATTGCCGAGAATCATGTGTTTCGAGTGTCATATTATAGAGTGGAAAATATCCTTAACATGTTTGTGTGTGCGTGGGGGGGGGGGGGGCGTAGTATGTACCTACAAGTACGAGTAGCAATGGAAATAAATAAAGTTCCGGGTCATATATACTCGACACTGTATACACATATATATATAGATGGGATTGGAGTTGTGCCATTATCAGCTGGACTTCGTATATAAATTTCGCCAGATTCGTAATTATTGTACTTTTATTATTTGATGTGAAAAGGGCGTTCAGTTTTCAGATGTTCGGCCGAGTATAATAATAGCTTTTTAAATATTTTGTTCTTGGTTCGCTCAATATGGGGGCACTTAAGTATTACGTGGTATTCGTCACCAAGTTCCCTTTTGCATAACGTGCACTTTCTATCTGATCTGCTTTCGTTTGTCCATGATCCGGTTTCTATGGGGAGGCGGTGGTTTTTAGTTCTGAATTTGGCGAGCCGCAATACTACACTTTGGTTTCTCAGTGAGAAGTAGGTCTCCTTTTTAAAATCCAGTTTAATGATATTATAAAATGTCCCCTTATTCGATGATAGAATGCTTCCTCGCCATTCTTGGAGGTAAGCATCATTGATTCTGTTCTTGATTAATCGGTTGTACGTATTTATTTTCGGTACTGACTGGTAAATCCAGATATTCGATATTCCTAGTTCTTTCAGAGTTTATTGTACGTATTCGAGCCATGTATTTCTCTTTTGTGTTTCGTTTTGGGTTTTTAGCATTATGCGGTATAAGAGAAGGGGCATCCGTTGACCTGTCATATTCATTATTTCCCCCCAGTATGATATACACCTGATTTTAATCATTATATTTATTGGTAGGATCCCTGTTTCCCCATAAACGAATGCAGTTGGCGTATTTTTCCGTAGACGGTGGCTGAACTTAAGAAACCATCGTTCGAGTTTTTCGAAGCATGTTTTGTTTTCAAATCCCCAAATCTCGGAGCCATATATCATCGAGGGGGCAATGGATTTTTGGTATATTTCAAGGATACAGTCAAATGAGAGGCTATATCTCCGAGCTTTATTCAGGGGGGGGGGGGTACATTGCTTTCTTTGCGTCTTTGTATCTCATGTTTCTGTCCTTACCGAAAGTGCCCTGTTTCGTGAACCAGGTGCCCAAATACCGGAAGTTATCAACAATTTCTATCTCGTTGCGATTAATTTTAAAAGTGATTGGTTCTTTCGCTTTTGGTTTTCTTCCGAATATCATGGCTTTTGTCTTCAGTATGTTTATATCTAGCTTCCATGTGTCACAGTAATTCGATGGTCCCCATATCATCATATTCCAACAACAACAACAACAATGCCGCTTCAGTTACCAGGATCGATTAATTGCCCAAAAATAATGCTAACCATAGTCAACTATTGTATAAAATTTCCCAAAATCTGTCATTTATCAACATTTTGTTCAACGAAATTTGGCCGGAGTATCAAATATCTAATACCGAAAGCCACTTGATTTTAGAGTTATCCATCTTCATCCGCAATTTGGTCCGATGCCGTCTTCTCGTCGACTTTTTGCCAGGCCGCCAAAAAGTACAGGCGGTGAAAAAAAAATAGATTTCAAAAATCGATATCTGATCACTCTGAGCTTTGATAGGTGGGTTTCTCGTCGAGTCAAATATTTGTTTACCCGAAGCCACAGAAACAGTAATTTGGGAGCGTTAATTCTGATTATGCATCTTTAAGCGACAACCAAATGTTTTTCAGTATTCTCCGAATTGACAGCTTATGATTAAATTATAAAACTAATTATCGACAAGAAACAAACTGAATATTTAAAGATGGATTATCTCTCCATATAACAATTTTGAAAAAAGATCGTAGGTTTCAAATAATAAATATGGGACGATACCATATGTCGATGGAGATCATTAGGGTGTCCGAACGTCAAATGTCCCAGATTGATAGTTTGTATTGTTTTATCCATAGTAAAAAGCGATAATAAGTCTAATTAATGTTTATTTGTGGCAAAATTACACAATAAAATTTCTGGTCTATACTAACAGTAACCACTATTGTTCGTTATCTAAACAACCACACGTTTTAGACCAGAAAATATTCGAAATATAATCAATATCAATGGACAAAAGTATTTCCGGACAGGGGTCTTCGATTCATATATAATATTTAATACCCCGGTAACTATTTAGCACATGTTTACAAAGAGACAGACCATCTTATAAGATCAACACTGGGCCACTTGCTTTAATATTGCTGAGTCCTGCTGATATAACTATGATGTTGCTGGGAAAAAGCGATGTATATATAGTGCGGTATCATTATTTTCTCAACTTTTCATTTTCAAAGTGTTATGCAACTCTGGGTTAAGGCTATACATGTATATGTTGAGAGCATCTAAATATAAATATATATCTGGAATTATATGAAGAATGGTTGCACTAATTTATCAACTACAAAAGAAATATGGCTCTATTTGATGCTTTTTTCACGAATCGCTCAATTTTTTCATGCAACGACCTTGAAAACGACAGTTTCTCTTTATGTTTCACTGTAGAGACATACAATCAGATACATATTGACACACAATGTACACGTGGGTATGTAGTTACCTTAAGACTGCTTTTACTGTAGCAAGTATAATGCTATCACTATATTTGTGCCATCATATTAACTTCGTCACTCCACGAACAACTCTCTGCAAAACACATAGCTTCAAAATACTTTTCTTTCAATGAAATGGCTGTTTCTGATGTTGAAAACACCATCACCATTATCATCATATGTGGGTATAAGTCGTAGTGAATAATATTGAATGAGCCGGGCGATGAATACAACGTTAAATTATTTGTTGTATATTCCCTTTATAAAGTAGATTTTTTTTTATAGACGGTGTAATAAAATCTATATAATTTTGTATAAAACTATAATCCTCCTTCAATATTTGCAAACTATTTTATGAAATATATTGATATCTGATTCTTATATTTTGGCTATAGTTGGATGAAATACTCCGTATCAAGAGACACGTTTTAACCATTTATTTACTAAAAACTCATCGATGAGTAGTTCCCTTTGGGAAATTATGTGTAAACATCTCATACCAATTAATAGGAATCCTTCTGTACCGTGTTATCTGATAATAACACCTGAACCTGATAATTCAATTCCAATAATAATTCCAATTTATTCTCTTATAACTGAGCGGGGAGTATCCATTCAATACATAAAGTGTTAACATCTGCAGAGAAACCGTTCAATATGCCATTAGGGTGAAATGTTGTTCGCGGAGATCAATAGAAACATCCACGACTTTTCTGGGATCGCCGTGATTTTAAAAGCTATTCTCGACGACATTTCACGAATAACGCGGGATGGCGACCGTATAGTTCAAAGGAGAGAGTTTTATTTCTAAGTAGCACGTTTGTGTGAAGAAAATGAAAATGAAATAATGACATTTGTGTTAGTGCTAAATAAATTTATGACACGTCTTTGTTCATGTCATATAGGCTTCACTGTTGCACGGCGCCCACACTTGAGTGGCGGTTCACATACGTAAAGTTATATAGTACTTGAGTTCCTATGTTCGGAGTAATTGGTCCCCGGGTTGGTCACATCTTGTCGAAATAACGTGTGTTATGTTAACCCTTTCTTAGTCTTTCTATATTAATTTCTCATTGACGAGTAGTTCCCTCAGGAAATGTTCAGATAATAAGTTCAACACACGACCATAGGTAGTTTGTTTGAACTTATAGTATCTGAACATTTCGCACCTATGAAAATGAATCATTCTATATATCAATATGTTTATTTCCCATTAAACTGTAAAAACAGTGTTTGAGAATATAATACATAATATAACGGGGGGGGGGGGGGGGGGTATACATTGACATAGATAATATATACATAATTGTTACGAGGTTACAAAACGAAAGTGGATTCTCTCTCCTTTAAGTATTAGTATATAACTTCGACTTACAAGTAATTAACAAAACAATTTGGAGATGACCAATTTTCATTTCATCACGACAGAGTTATTATTAATAATTTCAATAACAAGCATATTATTCCACTTTACTATTGGATATGGTCAACACATTTTGCTGGTATAATCATAATATCAATACAATTTCTGGTATAATGGGAAAACTTCAGATAACTTATTTTTTTCGACTCCATCGTTTTATACTGCATATATGCTGCTTTATAAAGAACAAGGAGAGAGAGAGAGAGAGAGAGACCACATTTTTAGAGTAAATTCATCAATATATAATCACACACGTAAAAATTTCTATAATTCAGATTTCACAATGAAATATTTACCCCGGATGAAAAAGGAATTTGGTAGGGGTCACTCCCACTGGTGTATATACGGTATGTTTCTGATCGAAAAGGGGCATTCTGCACTTCTATAATCTGTTTTTCTACCTGCCATCTGCTTTTATTTCATGAACACCACTCTCATGAATAATAGACCATTGCAATGTATACTTCCATAACTGAATGGGAGAATCCGTTTAGTATAGAAAGGGTTAACACGCATGTTACCGCACCTTAATTCCGACTACCCAATACTCCGTTGAAACTTTCTCACTGTTGGACATTTCCAACCTGATACCCCCATAAGAATTGGAAAATTCCAACTGATTTCAGATCAATTTTGAACTAAATATAGAAAAAATAGGCTAAGTTGGTCTAAAACAACAAGATTCTTACTAATTATTATATACTTGGAAAATCAAATAATGAGAAACATATGTGGTATAACATTTCCAATAAATTTGTGAGGCATTAAATTTCCAACTGTTGAATTTGTTTTACCAAACCTCCTCTTCTATCATCAAGTCGCTGCTTGGGAATTAAACGAAATTCGGAGATGAATGCTTCACAAATTATGTATGAAAGTAATGAACAACCGCAAGTGATTTTCTTACAACGCGGGCTGTCGTCATTGTGTATATATACTAGTATTATCGCCACATACAATATAGTACGCATCTGTCCGAACATATGTGCCTTTCGATTTCGAGTTAGGCATCTCTCCGTTTATGGGTTTGTTAAATTAGATTATCGCGCGGCAACTTGCAGTCACAACTTCGGCGTCTTTTTTGGAGACCATGCGGGAAAGCGAGGTTCGTATTGGCGCTGATGCACCTGAAGCTGCGGAAACAACTTTACAGTACCAGTGTTATATCTATATCTATATTTGCGAATGTCTGTCTGTCTGTCTGTCTGTCTGTCTTACTGTCTGTCTGTCTGTCTGTGTTCTATAGAAATTCACAGGGGACCATCTAGATGACGTCAAAGGGGTCTACTGATGAGTAGCTTTTTACGAGAAAGATAATGGTCGGGGTTAGAATTTTCTAAAGTGACGCCGTTGTTGTCAGGGCAGAAAAGGGGGAGGGGCAGAAAAAAAAATTGTCGCCGATTGCCACCAAACTTATATATAATCATCCCCATAATATGAGGAATCTAATGGCGTGGTCTAAATATGGCAAAAGTGGCGCCGTTCGCGTCAGGGGTGCCCGGAAGTGGGGGGGGGGGGCAGATTTTTTTTCTTTCGCCGATTGCCACGAAACTTACATATCATCATCCCCATGATATGAAGAATCCAACGGTGTGGTTTAAATATGTCAAAAATGGTGTCGTTTGAGTCAGGATGAACGGAAGGGGAGAGGGGCACCCAAAATTGATAAAACTAATTTTAGCGCCGATTTCCATCAAATTGAATATATTCTTCTTCATGATACAAGGAATCTAATTGGGCGATTTAACAACGCCAATTTGTTGTTTTTGGATGAGAGATTGGGAGGGGGTGGGCACTAAAATTGATAATAAGTCGCCGATTGCCACCCACACTTATACAAAATCATCACCATGGTATGAGGAGTCTAATGGTGTGGCTTTTATCTGTCAAATGTGGCCTCATTCAGTCAGGGTTGCAATGAAAGGGACAGGGGCACCAAAATTGATGCACACTTTTTTTAGCGCCAATTTCCACCAAATTGATACACATTCTTATCCATGATACGAGGAATCTAATCGTGATTTAAAGACGCCATAGTCGTGCTGTTTGGGTGAGAGATGGAGCGGGGAGGGATTTGACACCAAATTTGATCAAAAAAATTGTTTAGCTCGCCGATTATCACCAAACTTATAAACAATAATCTCCAATGATATCAGGAGTGTAATCGTGGTGATTTAAGGATGTCACAAGTGGGGCAATTCGAGTCAGTGGTGTATAGAGATGAGAGGGACACAAAAAATTATATCTATATGTTTAGTGCCGGATTTCCACCAGATTGATACATATTCTTCTCCGGGATACGAGGAATCTTATCGTGTGGTTTAGATACACCAAATTGGTGCCATATGGGTGAGAGATATGGGGACCTTTAAATTTGATACGAATTTGTATACTCGCCAATTTTCACCAATTTCATATATTTGCATCTCTAATCTCTAATGAGTCTTAGTGTGTGCAGCTTGATTCCGAAATAGGGACGGGAGGGTCACCAAAACTGATACAAAATATTTTTTAGTACCAATTACCAGCAAATTCAGACAACGTTCTTCTCAAATGATACAAGAAATAAAATCGTGCTGTCTGTCTGTCTTTTTGTCTGTCTGTATGCGTTCTATATATAACTTCACGCGGTACAATAGAGATGGCACCAAGGCGTTCTAAGAGGGGTAACTTTTTACAAGGAAGATAATGGTGCGGGTTAAAATTTTCTAAAATGACGCTGTTGGTGGGGAGGGGAAATTTAAAAAATATGGTGAAATAGTTTTGTGGCTGATTTCCACCAAACGAATACATAATCACCTTCGGCAATATGGCGTTGTTCGAGTCAGCGTTGCATCAACAATTGATTTAATAAACCAAATTCCACCAAATTCATACACGTTTTTCTCTAATGATATACTATGAATTAAATCACATTTGGTGTCGTTTGCGTCACGGATGGCGAGCGGATATGCACTATCATTGATAAGATTGCTATTCGCCGATATCCACATATAAGTTATATACAGTCACCAGGCCATCTCCATATCATTTTAAGTAGTTGGGCGTTCACATTTCACAATCCCGACATATGGTGACCCACAAAAGTCACTTGAACAATTATATCTTCTTAACAGTCATATTTATATGGGAATGGCAATCAAGGCATTCCCACAATGAGCTAGCAAAAAGAGATAACTAGAAGAAGCATTAAACGTATATTTATCATTCTATTGAAGAGATACATATATTCGTGCAAACTGAGAGACCTCGAACCGTCAGAGGATTGCATATATATAATAACAAAATTTAGTCTGTTCCATTCAATACAGTTTCCACAAAAAAGTTACAATTTGTCAAGAGATATGGAAGGCCTGTTCAAAAATAGTGGTCACAGTGTGCAGGCAAATATAGTTTCTTCTGATATACAAGAAAATGCAGTTAGTAGCACAAGACTTTTCAGGATCCTACCAATACTGACATCTGACAAGGGGTTTTAGAACAGACTCATCGACTGACATAAACAACTCAAAATCTCGCTCTGTGCCTGGCACATGTAGCTGATATATCTGCGCAGCAACATTTCGTTTAAACTAAGAATATTTAGCCAATATATAGCACCATGGACAGAGGAGCACCTGGAAATATCTTTGAAATATCTGTATCTTCATGGAGGATATGATAGCCAGGTGTCCTCGAGATCTTAGTCCCAACCCACTAGATTGATTGATACATCTCAATACGTAAAACCCAATTATCATCTTTTATTGAACTAATGTGTTTATGATGATCATGTATCATATTATAACGTCTAATGTATACGCAGTTGTAAATAAATAAATACTTCATTATTGGTGGAACGGATTAATCGCGATAAACAGAATGACAATTGACAAGGTGAGCCACTACTTATATTCCATGGACTGTAATAATCATGTTTTGTGATGCTATTGAATATACAATTTATGAGAAAACGTATAACACTTTAAGCAAGAGCATTCTCTATTCCCAACAAATATCCACAGCATACATTAACCTGGGCAACGCCGGGTAACCCTGCTAGTATATCATATATGCGAGAAGACATTTACATCAATAGGTGGGGCCATTCGACAACAGTTTCTGGAGATTCACAAGGTGGATACACACACAAGTACAAAATTTATTCAGTCTATTCGAGGATGCGTAGAGCTTAAAACGCCACGAGGAGTCACTGCACCCATGCAGTTCCCACGAAAATTATGTGCCGATCGATTCAAAATGGAACATCAGGTCATTGAATTGCCAAGTACAACGGACCTTACTGGATATAACGACTTTCCCCCATAAAAATAAACCTATAGCTAGCGAGTAAGAAATGTTGTGTTTTTATTTTCCACCGGAATTTATCACTGAAACCAATATGTAGATTAGACGCCGGTATCAATGTTTAGAACAGCATCACGACCTGGCTACCACATCAAAAGATTCAAAAGCTACACATATCATTTGTAATAGTTTCTGCTTTCCTTAAGTTACAACGACACGTTTTCTAGTTAAAAGTTGTGTAAAATTGTGTAAAATCGACAGAGCTATTTACCGCTCATAGCGGGGGGGGGGGGGGGGGGGGGGGGGGGGGGGGGGGGGGGGGGGGGGGGGGGGGGGGGGGGGGGGGGGGGGGGAGTCCTGCTTGTTTTTTTAGTGTTTTGGCAATGAGTTGGGCTTCAAAACCACTTTGAATGAGAGAAATAATGTAATTCTAACTGGTAAACTGACTGCAGGCAGTTATCGTGTTGTATTTTGTTGCAAATTTTGAAATCCAAGATGGCCGCTGGCAGCCATGTTTTTTTTGGCCGAATGACCCTCAAAATGACTCATTCCTATTTACATGTCCATGTTAACATCCATGATAAATAGTATGCACTAAAATTCATATACAGCTGTTTACAGTGAATTTTCCCCCGCAAATCTCTGTTTTAAGTGTTAAAAGGGGGGCTGGGTGTCAAAAAACTGGTCG